>JAYXIM010017572.1:0-188450 GCA_037575425.1 Anastrepha fraterculus
TTTTTGTGTGAAATTAGCTTTTATTGATTTTAACATATATTTACTTTAGCTCGATATGACCACCTTTTGCCGTGACTATAGCTTTCAAACGATCAAAAAATTAGTTGCATACTGCACGAATGTGATATTTAGGTATTTTGGGCTATTCTCGTATAATCGCTTTTTTCAGGGCATCCATACTGGCATATTTTTTAGTCCTCACCTTGCTCTCCAAAATGGACCAGATGGAATAGTCCATCGGATTTACAAATATTTTATTCACTTTGAGGTGACTGAGCTCAAGAATAATGGCTGGTTGTGATTTCCCAGCCAAATATAACGCAATCACACTATTACGTTTGAATTCCATCAAAGAAAAAAAAATTCAACATAACTGAGACGCAAATGCTTTTGATGGCTTATAAGCAATATATTGAGCTGTCATTAGAACAATTTTGACGTTGATGTCATGAGCTGCTTTACAGATACAAGCAGTGTGGCCAAATATTAGGGTACCCTAACTTCTTACGATCTTGCCCACTTATTAGCAACACATACAAATTTTAATTCCTTTGCTGAGAACTTCAATTACATTTAGTCATAATCGGAACTCTATCTTCACAATTTCTGGCCAAATAAAATAAAATGTGAAAGCCTCAATGGTTTCTACTTTTTGCTCATAAGCTCGTGTCTTTAACATTTGCCCACAGAAATGTCCAAAGTGTTGAATCAGGTGATGATAGTCGAATTGTGTCAGAATTCGTAAGAATTTAATTTGATTGTTTCGTTTGATATGTCGCAAGTGCGACGTCTTGTTGAAATCACGAATGTTCGACAAAAAAAACAAGAACAAAATAACAACTGACACCAAATTCCGCAATATTAGACACAACGTTGATTCACATTTTTCAATAGAGTTTTTATTTCAAACGCTATTAGATGATTGTAATGATTGAAAACACTGACAACTGTACAGTTTCCACAGATCTACAATTTTTCTAATGGGCTATAATTACTCTTATGTAGCTTTTGAATGAAAGCGGAGTAATTTTAGTAAATTATACAATAGATATATATTTTTTTTATTTTTCTAAAATCTGTCACAATGAGTGCGATCGAACGGAAATAAAATCGCACGCTGGTAATAAAACAAACTCAGGCATGAATGACTATTTAAAACAAATGGTAAATTAAACAGACGCAAGAATTGTTAGTCAGACCATTATTCTCTGGCCTTTCGCTTTCAGCAAGAACAGCGAGGGACGTGTTGTGTTTAAAAAATATGATACTAAGTTCTAAGTATCTACTCAAACTTTAGGAATGGCTCAAAACCAGACGGGAAGCTCTCATTCAATCTGAGAAAGAGTGTTGTAGTTTTCAAGCTAAGTTCGCAGCACCAAAATAAGCAAAGCCCTGATTAAAGCATCATATTTTGAACTTGAAAGCGATCACCACCGATTTAGTTAATTGCCAACTAATCGCATTTGTTACTGCTTGTTAGTCACTCGTTTTAAATGTTATAATCCTTCTAAATGAGCTTGAGGACATCAGCTCTTCAATATCACTCTCATTCCATCTCATTGTTAATTAAATTACTTATTGTCTAATGACAGGTGTAATATTTTAAGGAAGCAAATAAAAAAAATAAAAAAAAATATACTCTGCTAACCAGTCTACTATTAGATTACCCGATAGCTATGAAACCTCATCGAGGGCAAGCGAATGCAGGCGGCTCTAAACTACCTAGCAGGAATATCATTAACCAAATAACGGAAGGACTCAAGGCAACGGCTTACCACAATCATCTTCCAAACACTTACTTACTTACTTACGTGGCGCTAAAACCGTGTGCCGGTTTTGGCCGAATCCAAAATGGCGCGCCAGCTTTTTCTGTCCTGCAGACGTTGGTGCCAGTTGGAAGTCTCGAGTGAAGACAGATCCTGCAGCACTTGGTCTTTCCAACGGAAATGTGGTCGTCCTCTTCCCGCCTTCTTTTTTGAGGTACCGTGTCGTAAATTTGCCTCGCTGGAGCGTCTTCTTTCATACAGGTGGCCTGGCCAAGCCAGCGTAGCCGCTGTATTTTTATGCGCATCACTATGTCCATGCTCCTATATAGCTCGTACAACTCGCATTTCTATCGTACGCGGTACTCCTAACTAACGCGAAGCCGGCCAACGATCTTACGTAGAATTTTGCTCTCGAAGGCTCCCAAAACTTTTTCATCTGCTGTTGACATCGTCCATGCTTCTACGCCATATAGGACGGGAATAATGAGCTATTTGTAGAGTGCTAGTTTAGTCCTTCGATAGAGAGCTCTATTTCTCAGTTGCCTACTGAGTCGGAAGTAACAGCTGTTGGCAAAAGTTATTCTCCGTTTGATCTGCAGGCTGACGCCATTTCTGTTATTAATGCTGGTCCCAAGGTAGACAAAGTCCTTCACAACTTCGAGTTGTTGGTTATCAACACTGACATATTGTTCAACATGCGCAGACTCTCTGTGTGTCAACAGCAGGTACTTTCTTTTACCCTCATTCACCGCAAGACCCACAGTGCTCGCCTCTCTGCTTAAACTAGAGTATGCCGAGCATACAGCGCTGTTGGTTTCGCCGATAATGTCGATGTCGTCGGCATATGCTAGTAGCATCGTACTCTTATGAAAGATAGTAGCAGTGCGGTTCAGCTTGGCAGCGCGAAAGATTTGTTCCAGCAAGAGGTTGAAAAAGTCACAAGATAGAGAATCGCCTTATCTGAAACCTCGTTTAGTATCGAACGGCTCGGAGAGGTTACTGCCAATTCTGATGGTGCTTGTGATAGCGCGCAACGTCATCTTACACAGCCGTATTGGTTTTGCGGGGATACCAAACTCAGACATAGGGGCATAGAGGTGATTTCTATCCGTCGCTTTGAAATCGACGAAGAGGTCGGGTTGTTTTTCGTGGGTTTTCTTCAGAATTTGGCGTATTGTGAAGATTTTGTCTATGGTGAGCTTATCTGAAGCCGCACTGATAGGGCCCAACCAGTTTGTTGACGATGGGGGCTTTATTCTCTCACACAATACGTTCGCCACGATCTTGTAAGCGATATATTCCAAACACAGGCGAACAAAAGATGGGCCCATAGATTTGAGAAAATAATACCAAAAATTCTTCCTATGCTCTGTGTGCGCTACCACCACTGGTGATTGCTTAACGTGGTCACATACCTGTAGAATGGATCTCGTGATAAACGCTTTTTGCCGTAACAACTCTCATGACAAGAAATTCGGAAACGTCAAACACTATTTTTAACACTGCTCCGCTTAGCGATTGTTTGGCAACATTTATGTGAATTTACTGAATGTACCTGTAGGATAGCAATACGGCATAAATTAAGCTGAAAAGTAATATCCTTACAATGGATTGGTTGGACCTAAATATGCCTCTTTCATGGCTTTACCCAACCTAACCGAGATGAATAATACATAAGTATTGCATCTGTGGGTATACAAGTATTTATAACTAATGTTGTCTATACTCGACTTAGGCCATTTTTCCTTGTGGCCTGATATTTACGTAGACACTTATTTGCACTGAAATATGTACTTACATTCATATGAATTTATTTATGAGCAAACAATTGCTACCGTGGATAAATATGTATGAGTATGTCTGTAAATGTGTTTGTTGCCACGAAAATATTTGCTTAAGTCAACATGAAGCGAGCAATACTATGAATATTATATGTAGGAATGCTTACTACAACAACGTAGAAGGATGTGTGACTACTTATCAAGATATTTCTGTACAATGACTGTATGTATGTATGTGCACTGCACGCATCTATGGAAGTAATTATTCTTACACTTACACTTGTCTGCACTTATGTATAGGTATGCACTTGATTAATCTCATAAGCAGCAGTTTATGTCATATCGAAAACTAATTCCTTTGATTAACATGAATGGATAATAATATTCAATATGTTAACATTTCTAAATACCCTGTAGGAAAAACTGAATCCATAAAATAAGTTTATAACAAAATATTGATTAGAGAGTTCCCTGGATTTGATTTAATCGCGGTTGATGTCCTTCGTAAGCTGCAAAAAATTGCCTATTGGACCAGTTTATTTAAAAAGTGTCTCAGCTTTAGGTTAAGTACCTACAAGGTGAAGTACAAATTAAAAAATTCTGAGCTAAAATAGAGACGACAGGAGCTTTGTATTGATAACTTCTGGCTTATTTATTCAAAATAGTTCCCCCTGGCCGCAAAAACAGTGTGCGCGATCTAAAAACTTTTCGTAAGAGTGTTTGAGGTCATTGACCGGAATGCCCTTCAGGATATCGTTACAAGCCTTTTGGATGGCCTCTACGGACGCAAAACGTTTTCCTTTCATGGCCAACCACAATTATCTGAATAGGTGGAGGTCACGGGGAGCTATATCAGACGAATACGGTAAGTAATTGATGGTTAAAATGCAATTTCTAGTCAAAAAATCAGTCACGAGAGTTGATCGATGAGCTGGTGCATTTCCTCGAAGAGGGATCCGTCTGTGTACACGTTATCATATTCTGATTTATTTTGCTGATTTTGGAAAACCCATCTCAAGTCTTTTTATTACCCTGTTTAGTCTTGAAGCGTTTGATAAAACTGAAATCGATAGCATCATTGCCCATGGCATTGAGATCTCAAGCGTTCGTTCAGCAAGAATGTCAAACTTCCTGCAATTTTGATAAACCTATGAGCTACTAGTAGCTTTGGTTGTTATTAGGATAACCATCTCCGTTTGAGATTGGGATATGAATGTGATGAGGTGTGAGTTCTATAAGATCCCCCATTGACGCCGTGTGATATGTATGCATGCTACACCCATGATTTCTAACGTTGTTACTAATTTCTTCATCATTCACTTCTTTCAAACTACTGCCCGGTAGGAAATCATAGATCCATAGCAGTAATTTTGTTATATTGTAAAGTGCCAATTGTTGCCTATAACCGATTAAGGTGCTAAGGTGTATACTCTATTGTCAGATACTTGCCATATCTTCTATGTGTGTCTTCTATAGTAAATTTTGGCCAATTGTTATACCCAAGAATTATATTTTACTTCCCATTTCTACCTCAATTCCACCTAAGCAAATTGGTTTAAATATTTGAATGTTATGATGATAGTTTTTACTGAATTTAACACACACTGGACTTTAACACATCACCTTCTTGTTGGTTTAACACTAATTGGATAGTTCTAGTCTCTTCGAAATTTCCTCTACATATTATCACTACGTCGTCAGTGTAATCTTGGAATGATGAACTGTTGCTGTCCAATTTCATCAAGAGTTCTTCTAGTACTAAACTCCACATTTGTGGTGATAGTACATCCTTATCACCTTACGCGCACACTGTGGAGAAAGTTGACATTATACTACCCGAGTTGGTTGGCATTGATACCTTTCTCATAATTAGCATATTGCGCATCCGTTGTGGGCTCTCTAACTAGATCCATTTATATGGCTTCATGTGAACTTTGCTGTTCAGCAAAGGCACTTTCTATATCTAAGAAGGCACATTTTGAAGTTTCCGTCATGTCCATGCATAGCATAGGCTTTCTTTCATACTACAGCTTTGGCTCTTGTTGCTGGCTTGAGCCGAACTGGAACATGAAACTAATGTTTCAATCGAAGTTTGTTCTTTTGATAGATATACAGTTTTATCGTATTTGGTGCAGAACTAACGAAAAGTAAAAGTGATGCGTACTGTGTAGGACGCCTTCTGCACAGCGCGAACTAGTCATGGTTCTGAACTCAGTAGCAGTGAATTCGTTATGAATTTTCCAGCAGGGCATGTTCACTTAAAAGAGCACAGAGAAATCTGTCCAATCTATATGCTTTTATTTCTATTGCCTGTATCCTACCTGTGTGTGGCTTTGTGAAATAATTACGTGATAAGGTAACCTGTGGAACAATTAAGCGGACATGCATATATTGTGTTTCTGTAAGGTTGCTGATAACAAAGAACGTTCGTAACAATTGTAAGATGTAAAATTGATGCAAGATCCATTAAACCTTTGTCTTAGAAAATGTTAGCTCCATTTCTACTCAATTCACCTCATTCCCAACCGACCATAGGAAGTGTCTAAAGAACTATGGATGATGCAACAGACTGGTGAAAGGATAAGGTATATAAATAAAAAAACAACATTTATTTTCTCAACTGACTAGATATTGAATTGGATTTTTTACAAATAAGAACAATTAATTTTTATTTTGTGATAAATATTCGTTGTTAGCTAATCAACTCGCCATAACCTTTGGTATGCAATTTTGCGCGCTTTAATAAGTCATCAACTGAGCTCTGAACGATGAAGCTTCCAGCTTACTTCGAGTGAATCCTTCTTGAAGTCGATTGCACGCACAAAGGTAGCAGAGCTTATGGAGACCGGGTATTATTTATATTGTAAACTGCTTCTTAAAACATATTAAATTATAAAATAAGAATCGCTAATCAGTTTCCCTTTGCATATATATATAAGGTGCCATTACAATACTTCGTTAATGAAAAAAAAAAACTTAAGTTAACTTTGTGCATTTTAGGAATGTTGCTTAGGATGGTGGTGTCACAAGCTGGAAAAGCTTCAATCTATAATGCCTTTTCTTTCAACCAACTTGCCAACTCTTGCCCGAACGACTAAACTTTTTTTATTTTGCCACATAGTCTCCTTTTGTGCTCACACAGTTTGTCCAACGCTGTTCTAGTTGGTTAATCACTTCCGTATTAATGGATTTGTTAAAGACTAAAAAATAACTATTTTTCAGCAATCACCTCGTCTTTTTCCCGCCAGTCATTTCTCAAATTGCGGAACAAATAGTAGTCCGAGGGATCCATGGAGGCCAAGTCTGGATAATAGGGAGATGAAATGAATGCGAAGCCTATTTCCATTAATTTTGCGACCACAGCTGCTAAGACGTGAGCTAGTGCATTGTTGTCGACTTCCTTGAATCAAACAAATCTGACAGAATCAAGAAATCCAGAAACAAACGATCTGACTAAAACTTGGTGTGTGTTTCTTTCTTTTAAGATATGCTACTAACTAAACATGACCTCGGTACGCGTCAGTAGTACCATCTTTGCACGATCTTTTCAAACGACCCTCGTATTGTGCAAGTCTGAATTGAACTGCGAAGTGCAATAATCACAGAAATCCACTATTCCAAGTCAGATATAAAAATAGTGAAAAACCACATAGGGTGGTAATCAACGGTTCGGTCTTTCATCGCCACTAAGCTTTTTGGAAAATTGCTATGGTTTCTACAAAAGCAGTATTTGACCAACAAATAATTTTCCCCTCTATTAGTGACGTTAAATCAACAAAAATTTTACAAAATGTGCAATAGGTATATTTGACCATAAATACTACGCCTTTCCGACTTACATCCGATCAAAGCGCTACCTATAGGGTAAATTTTCTGGAAATATACTTATTCTGTAATAGCTCATCTTCATTCTTTGTACGAAACAAGTCGGTCCTTACATACGTTTTTTTGAAATATGTATATCAAGCATAGCATCACCTATCCGTAAACTTTACATCTCTGATATAAATTTCATGAAAGTCGACGGTGGTTAGTAATGTCGAGGGATAGCACAAGTTTTGGATGTTAATACACTTTTATGTATGTATTAATACATATACTAACAATTGTCCGGCATGCGTTGCTCTGTCCTTAAACCATAGTACTAAGTTCGCGTTTCACGTGAAATGGCTGCCAAAATCCACACAAATTGCATTGCCGTGAATCATGCATGAAATTTCATATGCATCTCACGACAAAGCAAAATTTTTTTCACATTTATTTTCTATAAAATGCAAATATCATTTAAAATTGATCGAAAACTGACAGTTCTTTTGCGGGTGAAGTGACTCAGGTTGAATAGTCCGAAGACCTGATATTTTTAAGCGAAATGTCTTTGCAAACAGTGTAAGTAAATCTTCTTTGTATTTTTTTTGTGTCAATATGTATTCATTTATATACATATATGTATATGTGCTTAAAAACAATTTTCTTACCAAAATTTGGCAATTGCTTCTGGAGTGATGCTCATAAATTTGTTTCCTTACATTTCTTCAATTTTCATTCTGATTTTCCTTCTCATTTGGCAATCAATGTTGCTAGCAAGGCGAATCTATTAAAGGTGGTGTTTGTAAGTCAGCTGAGTTATTTTTTTCTTTCTTTCGCTGTGTCCAAGTAACTGTCAGCTCAGCATGAAACAAGGCGAATTCATTTTTTGTGTTCTATTTAGTTTCTTAATATTTTGTTTTGACAATCAGCTTTTTAACACATTTTGGCTAATAGATACGCATGCTCCCTTTGCATGTTAACGCAATTTTTGTCGAGAAAAACCTTCCAGCAGGGATTAGTTTCAAAATACGAAACAGTTCTTTGAAATCGAAGCATTCTGTGCTTAGTTATTAACGTACATACAAACATATTTTGGCACCGTGTGGAGTTACCTGTCTCTCATCGTCGCGTCCCCAGGTGGCTGATAGGGGAACGCTTGGCAGGTATGCAGGCTAGGTGGGAAATAAAATATCACTCGCGGATCAAAACAAGCAACACCTGCTTGGAGGTGTAGGTTGATTGTTTAACCGTCACCGACCTAGGATAAGCGAGCTAGCAACCTACTTATTTGAATCTTAATTGCTAACAAATCGTTTGACGCCCTATTGCCCACAAGGAGTTAAAGGAAAACATTTATATACAATATATTATTTAATGAAATGTAAAGCTAAGATATACGTAACGCAGTTTTTTCAAAACTACTCGATATGAAAGTATCAGGCCAGTCCATAAGTTCGTGTGTTTTTTAAAGGTGGTTTGAAAATTAATAAAAAAGATGTTTAAAGTATTTATTGATCAATAATATTCATTTATTCATTATTCACAATGTCTTCCCAACGTTTAGGCAAATTCTTAATTCCCTGCTCAAAACATTTTTTGTCTTTGAAGCCAAAATACGCTTCGATATCCCTTTTTATAGCTTCTTTTGAGGAGTAGTTCTTGTGACTCATATGGGATTGAGGTCCACGGAAAAGGGGATAATCACAAGGTGCAATATCCGGAGAGTATGGTGGATACGGCATTAGCTCCCATCCGAGCTCGTCCAGCTTGCCTAATGTTTGGCTTGCGGTATGAGGTCTTGCGTTGTCGTGGTGAAACAAAACTTTGCGTCTATTCACTAAAGACGGTCGATTTTTTTTAAGTGCCTCATTCAGGTTTCATAGCTGATGGGAATAATAATCAACAGCTATCGTTTGGTTTGGTTCCAGAAGGTCATAATAAACAATAACGGCCATATCCCACCAAATAGACAAGAGAATCTTCTTGGGGTGAAGGCCATCTCTAGAGGTCGGTTCTGGTGTTTCATCCGGATTATTGTAAAGGACCCATTTTTCATCACCAGTAACGATACGGTTCAAAAAACTTTCATTTTCAAGGCGTTGCAGCAGCTGAGAACACACATTCACTCTCTGCTGAAGGTTGGCGACGGAAAGTCTATGCGGAACCCATTTTCCCAGCTTTGAAACCTTTCCCAACTGAACCAGGCGCCTGTGAACTGTTCCATGCGATGAACTTAACCTCCGAGCTATCATATCGACTGTCAAATTTGGCTCAGCTTCCACGAGTTCGAGCAAGGCGTAGGAATTAAAGACTTCAGGACGACCAGCGCGCGGGGAATTTTTATAAAAAAAATACAAAATATGCTTCTTATACGCGTTCGAAAATTCCATTTTATTTTTTAACAGCACGTGCTTCTATCCGCGATTAAAATCACTTGTTGAATGCACAATATATCAAAGAAAATATAAATAGTTCCGTTATATTCCGTGAATAATTTTTTGTATGCAAAAATCGTACAAAAGTGAAATTATGGGTAAAATACACACGAACTTATGGACTGGCCTGATACTTTGACTTCTCCTATAACTTCAAATCTTTGACTAAGCTTTAAATAAAGCACAAAGGAATTATGGCTTTCTATAGCGACAAAATTAAATTTCGAAAACCTCGTTATTTTGTTTCCTTCATATAAATTGGTAGTAAAATTGTCTCATTACATTCTAGCATAAATATCAAATAAATATGTGAACATATCCACATACATACACACATTTGAAGTACGTGTTTGGGTCATTCTAAATTAAATGTAATAAGACAATCACTACAATGTTCTAACAAATTGTGTAAATCTCCTCTAACCTAGCCAACTGCCCACTCGGCAGACACACAAACACACGCACACACGCCTCCCAGACCAGTTGGACGAGAACACAACTGAAACAGGAAATGAGCACACAACACTTGACATGCATACACCCAGGCACTCAACTATGAAAAGGGATATCCTTAGAGAAAGAGAAAAAGGCACTTATAGCGCTCGAGAAGAACTACGTAGGAGAATGAGTGCTGCTGTCGCTGCCAGCTAAACGAAGAGTGCCAAAGAGGGTGCCCAAGTGCCGGCATTTTAAGTATAGGCGTAACGAGCTAGCAACGGGTTAACGCGCGGCTATGAGGACACCGGGGATCGAACGAGTGCTCACAGGCATGCAAAATACATACGTGCGCTTGAGTGTGGGTGTGATGAACAAGTCATAGTGCATGTATGTATTTGTGCAAAACAAAGCATCAAAACGCTGTCAGATAAAGCGTTTAAATGTGTGAAGTAGAAATTTGTCTTTGCATTGTGCAAAGCATTCACAACTAATGCCCCTGGGCAACAAGGATAACTATCGGAAATCGGGTTAATGCGACAATTTTTTTGTAAGGAAATTGTCTAATTTTTCAAATACACACAAAAGAGTGAGTATGTATAAGTACAGGTATACTCATACATAGACATGTCCTCGCCAATATAGAAAAGTTGACAGCTCATAAAATTAGGCAAAAGTTCATCAGCGCACATCAATTCCGGTAACTTTGACTATTTAATGCGCTCTCTTTAAAGTTGAAGACACTTTTGAATGGATATCAGCTATTAAATGTTATTTAAAGACTTTCATCGAATGCTGCAACAACGAAAATGTGTGTTCTCAAATTGGTGTCAACAAAAAACAAAAAAAAAAAAAAAAAATAGAATCTACACATCCATAGAACATTTTTCTAAAAACACAAGCGAAAACAACAACAAGTGTGCAACAACACTTTCAGCTAAGCGAAAACCGAAAGAGAGAACGCCTAAAATGCCAACAGCATTTCGTAGTGAAATTGCCGAAAATCCGTTGCTTTTGGGTTTGGATAGTTGACAAAAAAGTTGTTGAAAATCAATTTGCGGCGCTTGTAGTGAACAGCTAGATAAACAAGCAGCAACGCTTTCAGGGCTACAAATGAACTAATGGACAAAGGCGAAACGGTAAAAACTATTCAGAACATAGTTTCAATGATTAAGTCAAAGTTTTTGTAACCACTGTGCATGCTTTTGTATGCTGCCCCTGCAGGGAAATCCACTAGCTTCGGACTGGTGCACTACTAGTGAATTAGGAACCATGACTGGTTTGCTGCTTCTTCATCGCTGTTTGCTATAATTGGTTAGTGAATTTCACAAAGCGGTTATCAGGAAGGGGTGATTCAAGAAGACCGTCGAGTTTCTTTTATAAATGAAACACAACAAAATTTTGTTCAGACGATTTTTTATATCATCATGCTTACTACCCTGGAAGAGGATTGTGGATGAAGCTAAAGCTCACCCTGAGCTGTAATCGCTACTTGATGATGATGATGATGCTTACCACCCTATGGCCATTTATGTATGAAACACAATATTCTTCACGACTCCTCTGGCAACGCAGGATATGCGCAGACCGATTCACATAATTAGAGGCAGTTTTATTCCATAAAAATATTATGACAGCATCCATATTTGATCTAGTAGCACAAGGGTTTCTGATCATTCAAGTGAAGACTGTACTTTGCTCGAAAATAAACAGGCATCAAAATATTATTCCATCTAACGGTATTTCGCAGCAGTAAAACTTCAGTAGCTTTACTACTATGATTGATTTATTAGTTTACTTGATTAGAGACACTAACCAAATAGGGAAAAATAATAACTAAAATTTCCCAAATTTTGTTTCTTTTACATTTATTATTTATTGATAAATAGTTTGTGCTGCCACCTTGTTAATAAATTACTCCATAAATATGTTGATGAAGGGATTTGTACAAATTCTCAGCTAGCCTAATGAAATTTCAGGCCAGGCCATTTTAATCATTGGAATCAAAGCGTTTTGTCCTCAAATTGTTGCCCATTCTCATAAACCTTACGAGCAAGCCGGGGATGTATAGATTTTCAACAATGTTCAGATCTGAGGAATACGGGGGCCATGCTTAAGGCTCAACGTTTCGGGTCGCAATCCCAGTTTGGGCCACACTTGTTGTGTGTACAGGTGCATTATCCTGCTAAAAGATCTTTTTAATAAGTCCAAATGTTTTACGAATCTCGGGAAAGGATGATTCCAATAGAGCTTTATAGCTGTTTCCCATCATTTTGTAGTCCACAATTTTCAATACGAGCGCACCATAGTGCGATATTACTCCCCATAACATAACACAACCTTCACGGCTGTGATGTCAAGTACCTTTTCTTCTTTCTTAAGTCATGAGAATAGTAATTGTATCCATACGACTCATCCACATTGAAGTTCTTTTCCTCCCTAAAGATTACTTTTTTCCATTCCGCGGGAGTGTTATATGTAACAGAACTCCAAGCCATGTGGTCTCTTGCAAAATCGTGGCGGCACTCTATGCGAAATTTATGCAAAGTGGTTTTTGTTTTTGTAATTTTTTATTCCTCAGATGTGGCGATTTTAGAATATCCCTTCGCACATGGTCCTTTGCTGGCGACAACATTTGCCATTTGTTTAATTTTTGCTGTTGAAAGCGCGGCATTCGATGCAATCCTAAGGATTTTGGTTGGGTGTCCTTTGATGTTAAAGTCATTCTTATTATAGGAGGCACCTTGTTTGACGTAAAGATCTACAACATTTGGACTTCGACCAATTTTTTTAGCAATTTGGCGATTTGAAAATCTCTCTGAAGTCAAAAATATAAATTGCCCTTTTTCGTAATCTGTTCAACCTTTTATTAGAATTAAGAAGCTTTAATCCGCAAATAATGTAGGTAATCTGAGTGACTCTATTCAAGTTAACCGATAAATCAAGCACATAGACCTCATTAGAGGTCGCAGTACAAACACACTATGGTCAACAAAAAAAAACTACACTCGCTACTAGTGACTTGAGTAGACAAAAGTTTCCTTGTAGGGCCTCAAATGTGCGTGAACTTGTAATTTTACATGTGTGTGGACTAGGGCGGGTCGATTTAAAAATCGCTCATTGCTCTGTGAAAATCGTATTCTAGGGATCAAAATAAGAAACTTTGCTGAAGGAACCATACCTCTAAAACGAATTCTGATGTCCCCCAATTTCTTACATCATGTATGCCTCGCGGACAGTGTTCTGTAAGGATACCTACCAAATTCAAGATAAAAATTCCTCGAACGTCTTCGATCCTCACATACCCATAGTGGTTTCGCCACCTTACAAGTTTGTATACATGCCCAGTGCTTGAGGAACTTACGCCAATCCACCTTTCAAGGAGCACACCAGAGGTATTCAAGTTGTTCCAACTTCTCTCATTTCCGGGAAACCTACCTTACAGGTCTGCTTTGTAGGTAACTCTTTCGCCTCTCAGTTTTCTATAATGTCACTACCAGGTAACCAGGGAGTGTAGATCAATTTTTACAGCCGCCGCATGTCCGTGTAGGAAAACTTACGAGCTTCGAATCGATGCTCGCGAATTTTGAATCATGATAAATTTTAATTTCTTCTTATTTTCATTCAAGACATCGATACATTTTCCACGGCAAAATTGTAGATAGACTAAATTATGTCGCACTTTACTTTGGTACGGAGCTACAGCGGAATTCGACAGGGATATGAATGACTCATATTACAAGCAACGTACTTTGCTAAGCTTTTAGTAAAATCTCCCAACGACAGAGATTGGATGAGTCGGATAGTCTTTGCAGATGATAGCAGGATATTTTAGTGTGACATGGAGTAAGGGTGGGGAATAAAATACAAAAGCGAGGATGACCAAGCTGCGACTGAAGAGTATTTTGATAGTTTTTCCAATATGAATGGCTGAACAATTTTATGTTCTAGCATTGTATAGTGGTTTTGGGAATAAAATGCATTTCAACGTTTGCCCACTGCAATTTTCTTTTATTCCCCAAGATGAAGTCGACCCACAAGCGATCTCGCAGTGGCATATGGCAAGGAAGCTGCAATAGCGATGGCCAATATATTGACTTTGGATTAAAGCATACCATCAACTGCTAGGGCTATTCATACAGAACTAGTGGACCATTAGCCTTGTAAAAATTATAATAAACATTCCAAAAAATAGATTTTCGAAAGAATTTTACTCAACTTTTCTCTAATTCGCTCTCTCAATTTCGTTGGTTTTCTCTAAGAATAGAAAATTCGTAGTACGCGCTAATAATATTGATAAAGGTGGTCTCCGAAACTGTCAACTTTGTTCTTAGTCCTCCAAATGTACAAACTGGAAAGAGCTGGAGGCGAAGCGGGACAATAATACTGGGCTTTTATTTCAATAACTGTGTAGTCAGTTCTGGGCTATCTTTCGCAACAATTCACTATTGTCACTATTGAGAGTTATACTCTCAGAAGGGACTTACAGCTAGAGGGGACTTCATTTATAAGATGGCGCAAAATTAATCATCCTACCGGAAGATGTATAATTTTAGCAAATGACACATTTTTGCAAAAGCAATGGAGCGCATAAAGGTCAAAAAAAAAGATTTCCATCACTAAATTTTTTTGTTTTTTGTATTTAGTAAATAAATTAAATATTATTAGGAGGGGAAGCTCGGCCAAACACCCAAAAGGATGCACGCGCCAATTATATACAGCTGTTGACAGCTAATTAGAAACGACACTTATTTCAAAATAAATTTTCCATTTTCCTAAAGATTATGTTAGTATTTGGTTCCATAACCCTTTTGCTTCAACACTGCCTCACATCGATTGCGCATTGATGTAATGAGATTCTGACAGCGCGCCACAGGTATTGCTTGCCATACCGTTTTTACTTCGGCAAAAAGGACATCCATATTTGGGATATCTTTGGCACTCACGGCTTTTTTAACGTCACCCCAGAGATGCTCTATTGGGTTTAAGTCCGCGCTGGATGATGGCCATTCCAAAACATTGATGGAATTTTCGTCGAAAAACTGTTTCATCAACTTTGTCGCGTGCTTTGGATCATTATCCTGTTGAAACTTCCATATAACAAGCAAATTTTCCTCAGCCCATGGCAACATTACATTTTTTAGTATATCGACGTGTTTCTCCTTATTTAAAATTCCATCAATCCTATGGATTGGGCCAACACCATTCCACCAGAAACATCCCCACACCATGATTGATCCTCCACAATGCTTTACTACCCACGAAACGTAGCGAGGATTGAATTCTTGGTTGATTGGCCTTCGAACATACCTTTTACCATCTAAGCCTATGCGATTTATCTTGGTTTCATCGCTCCAAACGATATATTTCCATTGATTTAGAGTCCATGACCAATGGGATCTCGCAAAGACTACTCGCCGTCTCCTTTGTATCTTGGCTAGAAGGGGCTTCTTGCGTGCTGCCCTGCCATGCAGTCCAGATTCGACCGGACGCCGAGCAATGTCCTCTTGGATATTTCGAAATTATATTGATCCTGAATTTCCCGTTGGATGTCAGTGGAAGTCGTTTTTGGGTCTCTTTTGTAGATGATTGCTATCTTGCTGTCAATTTCTGCTGAAGTTTTCCGGGGCCTTTTCTTACGTGGAACATTGTCAACAGTCTTAAAAAGTTGCATGTGCTTTAAAAACCATTTTTTTTTAGCATTTGACTTGCTTAGAAATTTCACTGTACGACTTTCCAGCCTTACGAAGGTCAAAAATGGAGCTGCGCAGAGCAGGTGTACAGCTGCTGCTTTTTCCCATTACACATCTTGAAGACGAATATTTTAGTTGCTTTTAAACAACCAATTTAAAATATATACATACCAAAATGTCGATTATATTACTATTAAAATAACACAACTTGCCGAATATGCTTCCATTGAACAACTGTTTCTAATTACTCGTCTCAGTTTATTTACCTTGAACTAAGTAACCCATGCACTGCGTTGGATAATATTAACGGTACTTCAATTACACAACTACAAAACTAGGCGCATTGGGTAGTAAATAGAGTAACAAAAGCAATGCAAATGATTTTAAGAGAAAAAATAACGGTAAATTTAAACAGTTTAATATTATGCTCATCAAGCGTTTATCAAAAGAGAGCGTTTCTAATTAGCTGACAACAGCTGTATATATATATACATATATATATGTAAATAAATTATTCAAAAACCAAATTGAATGATTAATTTTGCGCCATCTTGAATATTTATATACATACATACATCCTTTTGAAAAGGATTCCCATCACTCAAACATTTCTTTTTGTTTATTTAGTAAAAAAGTTATTCATAAATTGGATGATTAATTTTGCGCCACCTTGGGTATGTACATATATATCTAAACCTATTTCAAAAAGATTTCTAAATAATTTCTTTTTTTCCAAAACTCAAATTGAAAGATTAATTTTGCGCCACTTTGTATCCTCATCCAACAATATTTAGCAATGTACTAAACTTCGAAATCCAGTAGAAAAGAAAATCACTTTTACCCACAACTGCTATCTTAGATTGAGCAGGCAATTGAGCAATGAGAAAATTCCTCTCAGCGCAACTTAAGAAGAAGAAGAGCACTTTTCTTGCTTGATTTTTAACACTTTTTCAAAGCGATCATTAATTAATTTGGATCAACATTTTTTGGCTTGTTCTTGCTGCATTTCATAGAACGTGATTGTTGTTACCTTGAAAGGATTCATTTGCTTCTAAATTGAGATATTTTCACATTTTCTGCAAACCGGTACACTCACGAAAACATACTAGTTCCTCGAGCATTCTCTTGTAACGTGTTTACTTTAATAGACACATATATGTATGTATGTATGTGTGTAGGTGTGCATGTGCATATAATGAGACTCTCATCGGTTGCTTCGTTACCTTCGTTGCCTTGCCTCCAAAGCAATATAATATTTGGCATACATTAACTCTGTTAAAACAAAACAAAACAACAACTCACTCCAGCGCAATTTCCAAAACCAAAAACAAACAACAACAACAACAATAAATTATTATAAAATGCTACTCTTCACAAAGTGAAAAACTAATATCAAATTGCATTTTCCACACTTTGCTATATTGCCGCTTATCCTTTTTTGTTTCCCTTGGTTTCCTGAATACTCGCATGAATGTGCCCACATACATGTACACGGCCCGAGTTAGTCGCCACTTTACCACACTAACGCACCACAGCAGCCAAAGTCAATATTTATGCATATTTACTGCATTTTTCGCTAACATTCTGTTTACATTTCAATTTACGTGGCGTTGTTTGTTGTTGACCGAATTTTGCAACGTTGAACGCTCCTACGACCCATTCCGGTATTCATTTGCGCAAACTTTGGCTTAGTCGCTCGCTTGTGCACACGTAGTTAGCCTAATGGAGTTGCTGTGGCAACTAACCACAACCGTCACCTTAGGGTAGAAATCTCACCAAGGGATGATGGAAATATTTATTAATTTTTTTCTAGCCATTTTTCCTCTAAACTGCAATCGGAGCCAGGGCAATTTAAACAAAAAATATGAAATATTAGGTACACTACTATACGAACATAAACATATAGGTGTATGTGTGTGTGTGTGCATAGTTATTTGTTTAGTAAATTCAATACAGTGTTTTTAATTTGAAAACAAAGCGATATCAAAAATCACAAATAAAGTGGATATTTGATAAGCGGATACGGGTAAATGAAAGAATGAAATAATTTAAATTGAAATCAGAAAGAAATCAATTTGCACACATATTAGGGATGCCCATTCCTAGATACGTAAATCAAAAGTACCGGAAGTAGTAGAAGAAGTTTTGAAAAATTGCTTTGAAACTCTCCTTGAAAGAAGGTTGACATTTATTTAAATAAGAAAACTATATCATTTTGGCACGCAAAAAACCAATTTAAATTATATGTATAGGCAGTTATATACTATAGATAAAAAATTGATGTTTCAATTTCGACCTGCACGTCCATTCAACTCCTTAAAAAATTCCATCCAGACACAGTTCTCTTAAGAAAAGACAGTACTGCACTGGGTTGAACAAATGAGCTTCCCTTCCAGCTGTACCGAGCCAGGATGCTTATTACTTCTTCTTAATACGGCATGGTATTCGAAAAGCAAGAGAGTGGATATCTCTGGGGATAACTCGCAGAATCAACCAAAGCCATTGAACCATATACCACGGCGGCTTGGGTAGCAAAACAGGATCGCCAGCGAGTCAGTAAGCAGGATCAAGGCTTGGCTGAGGTCTATGAAGCTGAAATAAGCTGAGCATAAGACTGATGTAATCCTAATAAACAGCAGAAGGATGGTAGAAACTGTGAATGTAAATGTTGGAATTGTAACTATTAGATCAAAACCCGCTATTAAACACCTTGGAGTAATGATTGACAGTCGTTTAAACTTCAAAACGCACCTGGAATATGCTTTGAAGAAGACATCGAGTGTACAGTTCTGTCTTTCGCGAATAATGGCAAACAAAAGAATAATATCTAGCAGGGTAGTCAGCTCGGTTATTTTGTATGACGCACCGACCTGGGCTGATGCTTCTTCTTCTTAATTAGCGCGATAACCGCTTACGCGATTTTGGTCGAGTTTAATAAAGCGCGCCAATCGTTTCTTTCTCGTGCTAACCGGTGCCACGAGTGTACACACCAAGTGAGGCCAAGTCCTTCTCCACCTGATCGTTTCAACGCAGAGGAGGCTTTCCTCTTCCACTGCTACCACCAGCTGGTACCGCATCAAATACTTTCAGAGCCGGAGCGTTTGTATCCATTCGGACGACATGACTCAGGCAACGTAGGCGCTGAATCTTTATTCGCTGCGCTATTTCTATGTCGTGGTAAAGCTCATACAGCTTATCGTTCCATCGTCTGCGATATTCGCCGCTGCCAATGTGCAAAGGTACAAAAATCTTGCCCAGAATCTTTCTCTCAAACACTCCAAGCGTCGCTTCATCGGATATTGTCATCGTCCACGCTTTTGCCCCATACGTGTATGATGGGAGCCTTGTAGAGTGTTAGTTTTGTTCGTCTCGAGAGGACTTTACTGCTCAGTTACTTACTTAGTCTAAAGTAGCACTTGTTGGCAAGAGAGATTCTGCTGCTGATGTACAGTCTATCCTTCGTACAATTTCGAACGACGCTTCCCTTGTTATTGCAGGTCTAGTTACCGTAAACAATTTGGGGAAAGAAATGTAGAGAGTGTACGAGTATATAAGGCTATTCGGACATGACGGCAGAGCAAGGCGTGACAGTATTGTAGCAGAAGAGAGGCGTCGTTCCACTGGCAAGACCGGTGAAACAAATCACCAAAAGGTGGATGGAACTTCAACCTAAGAAAATTCCAATTAAGCACTGGGTACTTCGAAAATACCTCCATAGATTCGGCCATGACAGTTCCCCAAGCTGCCCAATCTGCATGGAGAGGGAAGAATACACTGACCACGTCTTGTTTCAATGCTTACGCTTGCACCCGATATCTGTAGCATATTAAACGGAGAAAATGTTATAGATTTTATGGTAAAATCGAGTGAGAACTGGAAACGAATTTGCGCGCATACAGAACAAAACGCTCGAAGCTTCGTAGACGTAATAACTAGCAGCCTATGAGCTAACCAGCCCCGTGAGGTAATACATTTTGGACAGTTCCGCGGGGAGAGTGGTAGATTTCGGAGAGGTGTTTAGTACGTAGGTGAAGCTGTAAGGCTACAAGTCGTGCTGGTATAGTAGTACTAATGAGAGTTTCCTCTTCACGGGCGTCATCCCGGAAAAAAATATGGCATGCTTGTGTAGTTCACTTCGCAGCCTGTAGTGGCTCGTAAAAATGCCTGTGAGCATTAAAAACTTATTCTTAAGGAGGTTTGCGAGTTGTTTCAACCTTTTAAGATTGCGCCCTCCCAGCAAGGACTTTGAGTAGCGCACCTCCCGAGCGGGCTAAGTCCTGTAGGCTGTGCTCTTCTTTCATGGTGTTCCATCGTTCGCAGAGGCACAGATCCTCTTAGTTTTGATGTGCAGCCCTTTCAGATAATAACTCAGGTACTTAACCCATCTGTGTCCAGGTAAGCTGAATGCCTATAATGTGTCTCTAAATAGTCTCTTTAGGCACTGCAGACCTATTTAACTTTAATGCAGCCCAGCTGACACTTAGGATGATGATCCGCTCATAGCGGAAGTTTTCTTACAGAAATCTACAAGTGGATGGAATAAGTCGGACTGAAAATAAATCTAGACGGACTTAGCACTATTCACCTAAAAGTACATATAAGATTCGCAACTGGTCACCACCGATACGTGGAGGAGTTGAATTAACACTTGAAACATTATGGAGATTTAATGTGGAAGAAAAAGCAAAGAAAGCATCTAATGCAGGAAAATGCTCAATAAGACTAGGGGTTTATCTCCTCGACTCACACATTGGATATACATGGCGTTTATCAGACCAGTACTGCTCTATGGTTTGCTAGTATGGTAGATGACGTGTGATATTAAAATGACGTACGTTAAAAAATTGAAAAGCGTGCAAGGGATTGGAGGAATATGTGTAACCGGCGCTATGAGCACAACTGCAACACCGACAATAGAAAGACTGTTCACATCCAATCAAAAGATCTGCACGAAGACTGAGGATGAGTGGACGAATCTAACAAAGGATTTTTGGTTACAGTAACAAACAGGACATAAACTGGCAGTAACATAAAGGACAGAATAGAATGGCTGCCAGAAATGTTTAGAATCAGATCACCACGCATACAATTTCTTTACAGATGGATCAAAAATGACGGAAGGAGTAGGAGCAGCTGCTTTCTGTCCGCAGTTTGATCTCCAAAAGTCTTTCAGGCATCCTAATCCCTGCAGTATTATGTATACAAGCTGAAATCTATGCAGTAACCAAAGCAGCTGAATTAGAGTTGGAATTTACTCCCCTCGACACTCGCACAAACATTTTCATCGGCAGTCAAGCCGCTATTAACGCAATAATGGATGTTATGACTAACTCGGAATGCGTGCAACCATGTAGATCCAAAAAAGACGAGCTCAGAATAGACAGGTAACAATTTACTGGGTACCAGGGCACTATAGAGGGGAATGAAGGAGTGGACGAGCTTGCCAGGCAGGCACCCACTTGCCTAAGATGAGTACGTTGAACATATATCTCTCACTGTCAGTTTGGAAAACGGAATTAAACGAGGAACTAACTCTGCAACCCCAGCCTATATGGGAAGACTCAACTTCCCACAGGATTGTCAAAATAATGCTACGAGCCTGCAACACAAAAACAGCCAACTTAATTTTATCATTCCCAAAGAAGAAATGAAAAATATTAGCTGGAGTACTGAAGGGACATTAACTCACCCCATGTCACGCAGCTAAACTGGGATTGGTCTAGAGCGACGCGTGCAACTTATGCAAGAGGAAAGTTGTTAGGACACCTCATTTGCCACTGTTCTGCTTTAAGCAGAACTCTTTACAACTGCCTGTGATCGGTATACTTCGTCTCTGAAGGATTTTCCTGACAAATGTTTAAACCGTTTATTAAAACTCTCCAAAACATACATCACGAACTATGTTTAACACGACTCCAACAACTCTGGTAACACTACGGACCGCTGAGGCTTATGTGAGATCTATTAAGATCAGCCAGATATACCTAACCTAACTTAACCTTCAGCCTAATTAAATTCCTTTCAGGAGGTATTTTGACTGACTTACCCGCCCTATTCACTAAACATTTCTTCTTCGGGGTATCGCTTGTTCCAGTCAATGGCACATAACCAGTTGGAGCAGGCCTTTGCCTTAAATATACTATATGTATACAAATATAAGATAAATACCCCTTATTGAATGTTTGGCCGACCTCCTCCTTCTATTTTTCGTGTGCGTCTTATGTATTTTTTTTAAGTGAAGGAGCCTACAGTTTTAAGCCGCCTCCGAACGGTAGATATTTTTTATGAGAAGCTTTTTCATGGCAGAAATACACTCGGAGATTTGCCAGAACTTGGCTAGAGGCGACCGCTATTAGAGAAAACTTTCTATCATTTGGTGTTTCGCGCCTGGAGTTTCGAGTTTACGCACTTCCCATTCGGTTATGGCGACAGCTTATGAAGATATACAAAATTGGGTCGATTTGTGGATAGCTTCACGAAATGAAGAGTTCTTTCAACGGCCTAACCCAATGTTACCAGAAAGATAAAAGAAGTAGTGGCCAATAGTGGGTAATATATATATATATATATACATAATTGGCGCGTACACCCTTTTTTGGTGTTTGGCCGAGCTCCTCCTCCTATTTGTGGTGTTCGTCTTGATGTTGTTCCACAAATGGAAGGACCTTCAGTTTAAGCCGACTCCGAACGGCAGATATTTTTATGAGGAGCTTTTTCATGGCAGGAATACACTCGGAGGTTTGCCATTGCCTGCCGAGGAGCGACCGCTATTAGAAAAATGTTTTTCTTAATTATTGATGTTTTCATCGAGATTCGAACCGACGTTCTCTCTGTGAATTGCGGATGGTAGTCACGCACCAACCCATTCGGCTACGGCGGGTAATACTTTGAGTTAAAGTCAACTTACAATTTTTTTTAAAACGAACCATTTCTTTTTTGTTTAACAAATAAATACGAAAAAAAAAATTACTGATCACTGAAATTAAAATAGTTCCTAGTACAAAACTCTCGAAAATGTAGCTTTTTAATTAAAAAATAAAATCATCTATGACATTTAGTATTGCAAATAAAATGCAATGATTTCTTCTAACCGCACAGACTTTTTTCGCCAACGTTAAATCATAATTCTAGCTGCTGCCACACCGCCGCACAAAGTTTCAAAAATTTATCTAAACCTTTAGCTATCGGTAACTGCCCATAAAAAAATGTTGCAACAACAAAACTCTTTTAATTCATGCGCACCAACCAATACGCTTTGCTTAGTTTTCCTCTGCTGCGTCTGTGGTGAGCTTTGATTTTTGCGCTGGAATTTTTTCTTCCCTCTTTCAAGCGCACCAATGCCCACATTCAGTAAGAGTAGCGAAACAATTTTAGTCAGTTCCGTTGTTTCGGTGTTGGTTATAGTGTTTTTTTTTTCATTTTGTTTTGTTTTGTTCAGCTTTTAACCGGACGGACGAGCGGATAGATGGACAGACAGATGTACAAGCATACGAACGGACTTTTGTTGCCAACAAATGGTAACCGTTGCGGTTGTTGGACTGACGTTGTTATTCTTATTGCTTGTTGCTGCCATGTGTGTGTGTGTGTATGTATATACGTGTGGTGATAGTTTTTGTTGCCCCTGTTGGACCAACTAAATATTTTCACGCCGTTTAGCATTGCATCTGCAGTTTGGCGCATTTGTTTGCCAGCAGCAACATTTTACTGCCGTACACTAGACTAAGCAAGGATTTCATGGCCATTTGCATGCAGTTTTATGGGCATTTTAACGCCTCGCTATGGCGGGTGGATTCATTTGCAAGCTATGATGTTGGTGTTTCTTTTTTCTTTTGTATATAGACGCACATACATATTTATGTATTTGCTCAGCTTAGTTAAGTTTTTGTCAACTATTTTTGTGTTTGTTAACTTTAACGACAATTTAATTGTAAGATATTGCGCTCAGTTAAAGAACCAAAAAGGAAAGTACAGATACATGTAAACTGAAATTTACGGGTGGCATTTGTTTTTTTTATTTTTTGTGCTTGACTGTTTCAAGATAGTTTATTTTATTTTCAAAGTACCGCTGGGGAAGTGAAACTTTCATTTGTTGAGTTATTCCGCAAATTTTCAATATTTTTTAAATTCACAAATCGATTGCCTAAAGAAAATTATTTGCGTTTACATTTTATTACAAAGGGTTACCGGGAAAGTTGTCCTAAATACATAAGGACATTACCATTTATGCGATTTCTGATTAGTTTGGCTGTCATGACGTGCGTGAGTAAAGAGCTTTTGGAGCTTTTTCAATTTTAAAGATTAATTTTAAAAAATATTTTCATTTACTGTAGGTTCACCTTGTTTTTAATGTTAGTTCAAAAGCACCATTTTTTGATATTTTTAGTTAAAGGTCGTGTCAATTAATAAAAATCATCAATCACAATTTAGCCAAGCACTGATAGAAAAAAATGCCTCCATCAAAAAGTGTTCAATTAATTAACGTAATTAGAGAACAAGTTTGGAAATTATTTTATTTTAAAAACTAGCATTACATTATTTTCTGTATTAAAAAGAAATATTTATAATTCAGTTTTTAGATGCAATACATTAAGAAAAAAGAAATTTGAAATTATACTTTTTTGCTTAAAATTTTTAGTTAAAAAAATTGTGCTGGCAATGTTTGGAAAACACCCGATCTAGATTATATATACAGGCCCGACGAGAGAGGGGGGGATGGGGGACTTTTTACCCCGGGCCCGGAGTTTTCAGAGGGGCCCGGAGTTCTCAGAGGGGCCCGGAGTTCTCAGAGCGGCCCGGACTCGAGATTATACGTATTTATATGAATTAGACGCAATTGGAAAGGTCCCGCATTTGCAATTTTCCCCCGGGGCCCGGATATGCTCTCTATGGCCCTGTATATATATATATGTAGGTATATATAATTGGCGCGTACACCCTTTTTGGGTGTTTGGCTGAGCTCCTCCTCCTATTTGTGGTGTGCGTCTTGATGTTGTTCCACAAAATGGAGGGACCTACAGTTTCAAGCCGACTCCGAACGGCAGATATTTTTATGAGCAGCTTTTTCATGGCAGAAATACACTCGTAGGTTTGCCATAGCCTGCCGAGGGGCGACCGCTATTACAAAAATGTTTTTCTTAATTTTGGTGTTTCACCGGGATTCGAACCGTCTTTCTCTCTGTGAATTGCGAATGGTAGTCTAGATTATCTTCCTATTTTTATTACGAGATTTATTCAATGCCCAAATATTTGGGGAAAGGAGTTTTCGAAATCAATTACTTTCGGTTCTTCTTCGTCTTTAAACATTTTGTTTGTTTTTTCCTTGTACACTGCTCTCGAGAGCATAGGGCCTCGGGAAGGCTCTTCAATCGTACACGGTTCTGTGATGTTGTTTTCGCACTATCTCATGAGATGTCGGCATCTGCAGTTCGTGCAGTATCGACCTTCTCCAAATGTTTTTTGGTTGACCCCTACCTCTGGTCCAGTGCCATTCGCGTGATGCTATTGGATTGTTTTCTCAATGTGTAACCTATCTATGGCCATTTTCTGCATTTGATTTGCATAAGGATGGGTTCCTCATTTGTTAATCCCCACAGTGCGTCGTTACTAATGGTGCTTGGCCAGAATATTCGGCAGATGATGCGGAGGCATTTGTTGACGAAATATTGTAGCCTCTGTGTAATGGTGTTGGAGGCCAGCCGTGTTTCATTTCCGTATAACAATACTGACTTCACGCATGAGCTGAATATTCGTAGTCTCGTGCGCCTGGCGATTCGCGAACTCCACCGTACTGTATGCATTCGCCCGAACGCCGCCTTTGCTTTGTTTAGCCTGCAGTTGACATCATCATCTGCTCCACCATCTGCCGTGATGATGCAGCAGAGGTAGCAGAAGCTGTCGACCTATTCCATCCGTCAACCAATATCTGCCTTGCGTTATTATCGTTAACTCTTATAGCCTTGGTCTTGGCGATGTTGACCTCCAGTCCGACAGTGCGTTCCAGCGCGACTAGTCTGTCCGCCTTCGCTTGCTTGACAGAGAGTTTGAGAGAGAGGGGGCAGATGTCATCGGCGAAGTCCAGGTCCTCAAGATGTCTGGTGAAACTCCATACGATGCCATCGGCAAGTCCAGGTCTTCAAGATGTCTGGTGAAACTCCATACGATGCCTTTTTTGGGCAGGGTCAGTTGGCTTATGACGCCATCAAGGACGATGGCGAAGAGGAGGGGCGTTAGGGGACAACCTTACCTTACGCCTGCATTGGTAGTGAATGGATCGCTGATATCGCCTTTGTGAAGCACTTCCAGTTCGGAGTTCTCGTAGAGGGCTTTGATGAGGCAGATTATCTTGGCGGGAAATCCCTATCTACTGTGTCTGCCATATTGCGTCTCGTTTGATATTGTTGAATGCCTTCTTAAAGTCTACGAACAGCATGTAGAGCGGGGAACGCCATTCAACTGATTGTTCTACTATATTCCGAAGTGTATTGTCTTGCTCAACACAGCTTCGGTGAGGGCGAAAACCAACTTGTTCGTCACTTTAAGAGCGTGCGATATGCTTTGTATGATCACTGCAACAATTTTGTAGATGTTGTTAAGTAGGGTTATACCTCACCAATTGTCCCAGTCCCGCAGATCGCCTTTCTTGGGCAGCTTCACTATGATGCCTTTTGTCCGGACGGAGGCAGCTTTTCATTGCTCCGGACGGCGGTGATGTGGGGATGAGCTTCCACTTCTTAATTGCGTCCTTAATTTCCGCACTGCTGGGGCAGAATGTTGTTATAATACCTAAGAGAAATGTTTTCTATAAAAATTTATTTTTGTTTGTTAAAAATTTGAAATAAAAAGAATTATTTTGGTAATGTGTGAAAAACATTTGCGATTCTGAAATTTATTCAATGTTGCCAAATATGTTATAGAACATCTCTATATGAAATATCTTTTTAAGAATAAAGAATTTTATTAATTTAGAGTAATATAAATATAAAAAAAAATTTAAAAAAATATATTTGAAAAAAAAAAACTGCTTTTTGGTGATTTTTGTAAAACATTTGTTATTTTGAGATTTATTGAAATGTAGTAAAAAAGTGTTATAGAACTTTTTAAGTGAAATATCTTTGGTTATTTTTAACACGAAAAAAAAATTCTTATAATAATTTTTAGAATAAAATATACCTTCACGAAATTTTATTAGAAATAGTGTACTTTTTTTGTCAGTTTTGAAAACATTGCAATATTGAGATTTATTTCATGTTTTCAAGTGAAGTAAATTCGGTTCTTTTACCATTAATTATTTTTTTTTTAAGAATAAAATATACGTGAAAAAAATTGCGTAAGGAAAAATTAAATTTTCTTTTGCTTTTAAAGTGTTTGCATAATTTTGTTCTTAAAATTTGTTTTTAAGTTAAAGCTAAGTTCAGTAGTAACTTCAAGTTTCATAAATGTTTTCCATGATTTTTGCAGCTAAATTCAAATACCTACGTACGACAAATCAGTGCAAAATACCGTACGGTAGCACACAACTATCGATTTGCGAGCAGGCGCAACATATGGAATCTTTCATATGTGAACCAGAGTTGTAAATATTTAGTTGTATTCCTCAGCATTAAACACGTCTTTAAAACAACTGCAAGAACATGAAAACTTCGGCATAGCCAATAAATTCAACTTTTTGACCTCGAGCTGTCACAAATTCTTACACAAGACTATATTTTCGCAAATTCGTAAAAGCCCAATCTGTAAAAAATATCCTCTTACCTTGAGAGCTGCAACAACTATCGAGTTGCGCGCAGTTATTTTAACCGCTGTGCTAGGCAACAGGTGCCCTTACAATCCAAATGCATTTTGCATTATGCAATGCTGCATCTCATATTTCCTTTTACACTTTGCTACCATTACCAAGTGGGTATATACTCACTTAGATATTTTCATGCCACTGTATGCAAATTGTTTATTGCCGGCAATATTGTCTTATCTCAAAAAATCAGATTATCATGAAAGTCAAGACAGAAAGTGCCGATCAGCGATTAATTCAATTATTAATTTTAGTAGCTGAGAGCGAATGCGATAGCCAGTTCCACTTTTGAATGATAAGTAAAAATAATAAAATAAAAATATAAAATAAACGTGGCGTGTCATACTTGTGAAAAGGTGGAGTTATGTTAGTCTTTCAGCAAGCGAGTATGGAACGCTTTACCTTGTATTTTAATCTCCTTGCGCATAAATTTCCTTGCTCCGGTGTAGATGCAGCACGTGGTCTCCTTTTAGAGTTAAAATGTTTGTGTATTGTTTTATGCGGTTGCGTCTTCGTTGCAAGGACATGAATTGGGATTAACTAAAATTGATCAGGTTTTCTTTTTTTACTCAGGCTCATATGAACAGCAAAAGTTAATTTAGTTTAGTTTAAGTGGAAATGTGTTTTTGAAATCGAAACAAGCTATTGCCATCCATTCGATTTAATATCGAAAGGTAAATTTTGTTTTTTCTAAATGATAATAAAACTACTTACGAGTATTTGAACTGAGTCGCTACCTATCAATACAGCCTTAGACCATCATAAAAAACTTTTGGTAAATTCTGGTATTTTCTTTTATTTCCGTTTATTTAAAGTAATGGTTATAGAGCGGGATTCCGAAGTGTAAAATTCCATTAGTTTGAAAGGAAATTCAGTTCGATCGAACAAGTCAAGATGGGGTACGTAACTGAGATATCAAAAATTGATAAATTTTCATATAAACATAATTTTTTTTATTAGAAATGGTAAAGCTATTTGTTCAGCTGTTCTTTACTCGCGGAATTTATATAAGAACCACGTTTAACAGTACTCTAATTAAAGACAGCATGCGACCGATATGTTGGTCACTTTACTGTGGTGGAGTCAGTCCATTATGAAATGGGCGTACTTAGTCAAAGGGACTGGAAATTCAGCTTTCACTAAAAATAGTTCCTTTTGTTTATAGTCAAGTAGCGATTAAGGCACTGGCCTAAGCGCGCATCAGTTCAAGATGTATCAAAGAATGCAGGAGGTTGCTAGCGCTTATCCAGCAACACAACACCACACTTTGTTGGGGCCCCGTCCACTCTGGAGTAGGGAGAAATGAAAGAGCGTATAAGTGTGCAAGGAAAGGTTCTGAGTTTAGCCTTCAACGAGTGGTTAAGGACATACACATTTTTCTAAACAAATTGACTTGGGTGTAATCGCGCAAACCCATAGAAAGTAGTCTCTGACTGCTAACTGCAGGGTCTCCAAAGCGCTCTGGTCAAAACGGAATCTTTGAAGAACAAAATGTCTGCTTGGATTCAACAGATTAAGTACCAGAGTCCTCACAGGTGTTATAACGGGTCACTACACTATTGACACCCTAGCCAGTAGAATAAGTGTACCTCACAATGACATGTGCAGAAGTTGTGGAGAGGAAGAAGAAATTGAATTGGTACAACACCTCTGAATGTCCTGCACTTGAAGGAAGCCGTGCCAAATATCTTGGCGATTATTTCTTCGAAGTCATGGAAAATTTGCAAAATGTCTCTCTCGCGGGACTAATTATCTTCTCAAAAAGATCTAAGTGGTTTAAGCAAACTAAGTTAGATGATAGAAAACAAATGCTGGTATCACAATCGGCCTTAGGGCCACCGCGGTTCTTGTCTTAGACAAACAACCTGGCTAACCTAATCTAACATAAATATCTTTCTTCAACAGAAAACGGCAAATCGATTTTGCAATATGAAAAACTAAGCTCATCATTTTCCAGTGCCGCATATCAACTTCGACTTGAAATATTACTTGGTGGCAGTTCACGCTCTCTGCGCTTCTGATCGGTAATAAAGGCGGGCTTGGCTTCCAGAAGCTGCAATCACAATGACCAAGAGGGATTTTTCGTACACGGCTTTTTAATATATTTAACGAATAAATTTCTAAGTGCAACATATCTCCATTTCCTAATAACCCTGTTTTCGATAGCAATGCAAATTTCAGTTGAACAATCAAGGTGGAAGTGTCGAGAATATATCTTCACAGCCAAAAAGGAATAAAATAATTTAGCTCAAAAAATCTCTTAGAAGATAATATATGACTGTAAAAAAAAAAATTCTTCCCCGAAGATAATTTAAGCGAATGTAGAAGTGAATTTACTTCCAATGGAAACATTGAGTTGGGGAATAAGTTCGTAGCGTTTTTATAGCTTCTTTTATTTTACAATGATTTGATTGCTATTTGGCAAAGGATAAGTATTCATGCGATAGAACTCTTTCTGCTCCACAAAACTATAATATTTTAATTGTATTTTTAAGTTATTGTATTTTCTTATTAGTTTTGAGGCTTAGAAATGGAGTACTCTGGAGACAAGAATCAACATTTTCGACCACTGCTCTTCTTTGCTTTTCAACGTGGTCAAAAAGCTGCCGACGCAGCCCGACACATTTGCGACGTGTATGGAGAAGGTGTCATAGGCGAGTCTACAGCACGGAAATGGTTTGCAAAGTTCAAAAATGGCGACTTTGACGTCGATGAAACGTCACGCAGTGGAAAGACCTTTAAATTCAATGAAGAACGTCTCAAATCACTTTTGAAGGAGAACCGGCGCCAAACCAGTCGTGAATGGGCCGAAAAAATGAGCTGCGGTCATAAAATGATTCTCGAATACCTTCATTCAATGGAATTTACCGAAAAATTGGGAGCCTGGGAGCCCTACGAGCTCGACAAAAAAAAGACAAATAAAATCACCTTCAAATTGCTTCTCAGCAGCTCGCCCGTCATCGAGCTACACGCGGTCATAAACAATGCTTTTTGCACGAATCGTCACGGGAGATGAGAAATGGTGCCTATACATCAATATGAAGCAAAGAAAGTAGTGGGTGGCTCCAGGAGATACGCCAAAGCGAGAGTCAAGCCGGAAGATTATGATGATATGTGTTTGGTGGGACTGGGAGGGCATGATGCAATGGGAAATGCTCGAAAAGAATGCCACAAGCAACTCTACATTGCGCGGCAAGACCGTGTGAATGAGGCTATTCGACTGAAAACATTTTATCAACATGGTCAAAACCATACTCCTTCATGACAACGCCAGGCCCCATGTTGCGCAAGTCGTCAACGTCGCTCTCCTAGAGCTCGAATAGGAGATCATTTAACATTCGCCGTATTCTCCGGACCTTCCACCGACCGATTACCATCTTTTCCGCTCTTTGTCAAACCATATGAAGTTCGTTACCTTCGATAACGAAGAGGTCCTTTAAAACTGACTCAACCACTTCTTTGACATCAGACCAGGTGATTTTTGCTTTTTGTTTAAATAAAAGTCTTCGGTAATAAAAGTCTTCTTCCAATCTAATTGTGGTGGCAGTGAAAGAAAATGCCTAATCAGCATTGTAGAAACCAGCTGTAAACGAGCTTGGCTGACGCAGTTTATCAAAAAGGCCCAGGTGTATTCGGCGCGAATGAAGAAGAGGAAATTATCAAATTACCTAGCAAAAAAGTTGCATTACAATTTTTTATAAATTTTCTCCAGTCGATTTAATATTTTAAAGGTAGAATGGGTGCAATATTGAAATAATCTTCAAATTAGCTAAAGACGAATACCTTCTGTGCATACATATGTATAGCCTGATGTGCAGGTAAGTATAGAGGTGGTCTCCTCATGTGCATACAGATGTACTTATAGAGAAGTAAACCATTTAAATATTAATTTTGTGCCCAGATTCTCACCTGTTGGATATTTTGCATTAGCAATTTTCCCTTTTCGAGACTATACAAAACCAATGGGTTGCCCTAAATAGCAGGCTTATGGGACATGTGTGTGTGAGTGTGTGTACATACATGTATGCAAATAACGGACTATGAACAGATGTATTTATTGCGTTACGTAACATATATATTTATTAATAAACATCTGTTTGTATGCATTTCTGAAAGATGAAACTGTCTGACGCCAGGAACAGATATTTCAGTTATGTTACAAAGCTTTTATGCACGTACTCACTCGAATGCTTTTCGTACTCAGGGCTTGTATCATTCAATTATTTTTAGATTGCCATATGAGCATTTTAGCAAATTTATGATGCGTTACGGGTCCAACAAACGACACATTTTATTGCATATCATCAATCAGTTTGTTGTAGATGTGCTCACTTCTCCTCCCCCTTTTACATACTATAAATGGTTCTGATGAGACAAAAATCTAATAAAAAAGTGAGAAAGGAACTGTAAAACTGTTTATATTCTGTTGAACTAACAGAAAATGTAATATTGCTGGTTTGTCGGAAGAACGACATAATTAAAAAATAATATTTTAGTTACGTATGCCGAAGTGACCACCGCTACTTGCATTATTTTGGGCAAAAAAATTATCTTTACCTATTTACACCGTCTCGTTACAGAGAAATTTGTTTCTACTCTTAATTAGGGAGCAAAGTGGAAACTTCAAAGCAGTGTTTTTCGAATTTTTGATGATTTGAGTTATGACTTTCTTCCAAAAAACGAGAGTTATATATTCATATAAAATAAATAATATAATTCATATAAACGTATGTTCGCAAAGCTGTTTAATGTTTGCAGCTTTATGAGGAATACATATTTATTTTGCTATATATTTTATTATAAATTAAATATATAACATTTAAAAGTAACCTTCTTTTCAACCAAATTACTACATACTTTATTATTTTTTTTATTCATGTTCAAAAATTAAAAGGGTCATAATGGAAATGTGTACGAGAGTTGGCTTTCACATTGCGCGCTCAATAACGAAAACACAGTAAAATAAACATGAAAACGTTGAGTCCACATTTTATTCCTGAATCTCAGGAACAAAAGGGAATTATTAGATGCCAAATTAAAGCCGTAAGACGGATGATGCATTAGTTCGATGTTTTGAGTGCGCAAAACTTTCTTGTGTAAACCGATCCGTGAGAGCTCGACTACGACTCGTCTTCGGAGGTTGGTTTTCATTAATTCTTCAAAAACTTCTGGGCAACAAATGTTAGCATACCACTCAGTATTGACTGTTCTAAGTTTCACCAGTGGAGCAGTTGCGATACGACCAGATTTTCTGAAAAAAAACAGGCCACTATTTGACTATTTGCTGTAAAGTGCTTCTTTCGCGTATTTGAATACCCGTATTTGTCGATTGCTGTTCTGTTTCATATGCTTGGATGCGAAATTCGCCACCTTTTAATACAAGGTAGAGTCCAAAATAAACAAGACTGGCGTCATAAAAATGTTTTTGATGACGCCATCATTTTAATGAGTTAATGCGTTGGAAGTTACATCCCTAGCTGGTTTCCAGTGAAAGCTTTGTGTCATTCGGTTCAGTGGAAGCGAAGTTATTGTGTCTAAGGTGTCAGTATGCTATGTCATCGGTACAAAAATCGGTACAAAGAGCTAATATCAAATTTGGTTTTATAATCGGTAAAACGTTTACCGAAACATTTGAATTTATAAAAAAAAGTTGATGGCGATGATTGTCTATCTCGTGGCAGAATTCATGAGTGGTTCACACGTTTCAGAGATGGTTGTGAGGACATAAATGACAATGGACGGCACATATGGCCCACAACCAGTAATCACCGAAAACTCCATCGAAATAGTTCGTAAATTTATCAAAAATAAACCGAAATCATAGTTGAAATTCATAGAATAGGAGCTGACCATTTCCAAAACATAGATTTATCGCATTTTAACTGATCATTTGGGCTTACCCAAGGTATGTATATGTTTCATTCCGCACAAGTTAACTGAGGGCCAAAAATTGCTCAGAATTCAACATTCGAAAGACTTTACCAAGGAGGCGAGAAAAGACGAGACCTTCCTTCACAACATTGTGACTGGTGATGAAACGTGGTGCTTCCAACATGAACCTGAAGCTAAGCGCCAAAGTGCCAAATGCAAGGCCCTAGACGAGACACGACATCGCGTTTGGAGAAGTCAAAAATCACGTCGACGCTCATTTGTTTTTACGATTCCAAGGGAATTGTTCACAAGCAGTTCGTGCCATTGGACCAAACCGTCAATGCAATTTTCTATCTTGGCGTATTCGCCTGATATGGCTCTCCGTGACTTCTACCTATTCGGAAAATTCTATTTGGCCATGAAAGGGAAACGTTTTGCGTCCATAGAGGCCATCCAAAAAGCTTGTACCAATATCCTCAAGGACATTCCGGTCAATGATCTTAAACGCTCTTTCAAAAATCTTTTAGATCGCACAAAACTGTGCATGGAGGCCAGAGGGGGCTCTTTTGAATAAATAAACTCGAAGTTACAAGAACAAAGCTCCTGTCGTTTCTATTTTAGCTCAGTATTTTTTTTTTTGGACTTCATCTTGTATATCAGAGACGTGATTTGAATTATCACGATTGAATTTGCTCAATATTTCTTTGTACTAATCAACACAAGTCCTTCTTTAGGTAATTGTCGAACTATGCATTTTCCAACGCGAACGAATCTTCTTCACGCTCAAATGTTTATGCAATATTGAATGTATGCTTGATACTTCTGTTTCGCGATATGTTATACGATGGTCTTGCGTTATCAATTGACGCACAGCATCGATTGCTTCTGGCAGAACAACCGTTGTTGGACGGTCTTCATGAAACTGATCCTTCAAAGATCGACGGCCACATTGGAACTCATTGTCTTTGTTGTTGTTGTTGTCGTTGCTGTTGTTGTGTTAGCAGCATAAACATTCCCTATACTTACATACGGGGAATGCTGCTGGAGTGACAGTCCTTGGCCGGATATATATCCGGGTCGTTTCGGTAACGTAGAACCAACTGTCGTGGAAACGGAACTCGTCGTACCATAGTTTTACAATAACTAAGTGTGGTGCTTCACCGCCGAGAGTCGAAGTATGACGATCAGTGCACTGCTGTCTCGATAATCCACCTCGAAAATCGTAATAAATAATCACACGAAAATGTTAACGAGCTAATGTGAACGCTATGTTCAAACTCTAGGAATCTGTGATGATGACGATTTTCATCTCTTGGGCAAGATGAACTTTTCAACTCACTGAAAATATAAGGCTCATAAGTGAAAACGTTATTTGTAAATTTATACTAAAAAATACCAAATTTTTAGAGAAAAAAACCGAATTACAGCTCATCGCACGTAATGTTGCAAAGGCGACCCTGTTAAAAGGCAACGCTCATAACTATACCACAGTGGTTCATACAGTCGAAGGCAACATCAATGGTCGAAAAAGTAAATAAGTATTTATAAAATACACTCCTATTTGACAAAAACAAGAACAAAAATTAGATGGTGGATGGGCTTGGCGGACACAAACTGTAAAAACAATTTAATATTTATAGAAAATGTTAAAAGGTTCTCAATTTTTAACTTCAAGTCGCTAAAATAAAAGAAAATTTGCACCAGACTCGATTTCAGAACGATGTTATTCTACATTTTGCTCACATCTCTGCCCCTTATAAAATAAGGTGCCAAAATATGCATACATCTTTTTATTGAATTTTCTGGTCCTCAATCGCTCGTGGCACAGGGCATCAACCGCACTTGTGAGGCATCTTGTGCCATTCTTGGCAATATACTTTAATACACTTCAGCTCTTCGCAATGCCTCTAGCGTCCCTTTCGACTGTTCGACTACCAGGCTTACGACCAGTATTCGCAAGAGGATTCCAATAGGATGACTATCTCCATTTTGGCATTTTCTGAGCACTTCGACTGACTCTAGCAGGTCAGAGCAAATATGGAAAATGTTCCTCAAGCAGCGGTGTTTCTCGAGGTTTGAAGTAATGGATTTGATCACTTTCCACGTGCAGCAACTAAATCGATACCACATTGAATTCGAAAAACTTCAATTTTGTGCCATCGTTAAGATTGTTTTTCCGCCACACATAAGACCCTATAGCAAAGGCGGCTCTTGCTTTGCCAATGCGAGATTTGACATCTTCGGGTGTGCCATCAAAAGCTGCTACCTCGCTATAAAGATTTGTAAGTTACTTAACACTTTCCACTGGAGCACCCAAAATATTTACATTGAGTTGCATTGCTAGACAAATTCAAAATTTTCGTTTTCTTGCAGTTGCATGCACGATCACTAATAAATAATTACGCGCAGAATGATCCGACTCGCACGAGAGCTTTTATATTTGTAAGCCAATCTCTCCTGAAAGGTACCGTTTGGCATAAATTGCATAAATTTTCAAAAGGGTCGTGTCTGTGGGTTTATATGTATTTAAAAATCATAAAATTAACTTTCAAACTATAACAAATCAAAATCAACTTAACCGATTGGAGTACTGATTTTTATTATACAAAATTTTAAAATTTTCATTATCACGGATTGGCGGATGCAAAGCCAAACTTTTCCATAGTGTATGTGTTAAGATGTTAAAATTTTGATTAAAAAACGGAAACTTTGTCCAACAAACTGCTGCTTGTGTTTAAGCTTGCAGTCTGCCAAACTCCATTAAGCAGGTGTAAGAAGTCAAAGCAAAGATGTAAGCTGCACGCTTTCTGATTTCACTTTCACTACTCTCTCGTTTACGCAAGATGGCGCAAAATTATTCACCCCATAGGAAGATTCATTCATATTTGACACCATAAAGGTCAAGATAAAGATGCCCATCACTTAGAAATTTTTTTTTTTAATTAATTAGCAAAAAATTATTCAGAAACAAAATTAGATGATTAATTTTGCACCTGTACTTGTTCTTTACTGCAAAGCTGTGTATTGTCTATTGTCTATTTTTTATTGCTTTATTTTAATTCTTCCAGCTTTATAATGAAAACAAAAACGCAGCTGCTAGCTCCAATAAAACCGCAATAATAAATTTTCGAAAATGGGTATCCAGGCCGAAAATCTCGCCTCCAATTTTCAAATTATGAAAAAAATCATGGAATACCTTGTATTTTTTCGGCTATGAATCTCAGTCCAATAAAAAAAACTCGATAAATGTTTTTCGAAATGTTTCCGGTTTGTAAAAGAATATCCCACGTAGTACATTATTTTCAGACATACATACATACATACACACACATGTGTATAAGAATTTTTTAACTTTACTTTACTTTTCACGAGCATGGGTAAAATCCTTGGCGGTAAAGGCATATAGAAGACGATACCAGGCATTGTACAGACTTTGCGCACTGAGGATGATAAGCGTATACAAAACCACCTCGAACGAAGCTGCAATGATGATCACAAGCATAACGCCCATCGATATATTGGCAGAAGAGCGAGCAAGAGTGTACGCGCTAAAGGAACAGGGTCAAAGTAACATAGCAACGATCATGAAACAGGGAAGGCGGAAGGGAAGGTGGACTTATACGCTAATCCCAAACATCGAAAAATGGCTAAATAAAAGCTATAGTGGGTTTAACTTCCACCTAACACAATTCTTGACAGGTCATAGTAGCTATCAGAATTACCTACATTGCCTTAGGAACCGCGACTCCCCTTTATCTCCCGTATGCCATGAAGAGGATAATGCAAGGCAAGTCTTTTTTGTATGCCCTCGATTTGCGATTATCACAGGTAATCTTGCCGCACTATAGGAAGATCCGTTAGTATTGGAAACATAGTCGACATCAAGATGTGTTCAAAGAATGTGTGGGATAAAATTTCACGGGTAATCATGTGATATGCAACATCCATTAAAGCACGCAGATATAGACGAGGTAAGCGGCAGCTAAACAGATGATACTTGACAAAGAAACGGACTCTTAAGTCAAAGTGTGACAAGTATGGTGGGAGGGCGTGGACAGGCTAAACAGGGGGGCGTCCTTCGAAAATAAAGAAAACTAAAGGAGGATTAAAGTATATGCATCTTTTGACGGACTGCATGTGAAGAGTAATTAATGTAGAGTTTAGTGCTCAACCGCCCTGCCGACAATTTACTTAACGGTTGGGTTAAAGTCCTACACTGACAGGGTAAAGACTTTCGATGCTTCCTCCTCGTAAAAAAGTGCTGCTCTATTCATATGAAATTATTAGTTTGCACACATATAGGGTTTTCCAAACAGAGGTCTTATTTTGATATTCAAAGAAAAATGCTATTTTTTAAGGTAAATGATCGGATGTTTATTTCATTATAAAGAAGATGGAGTGGAAAAGAATATCAGGCAAATGACCACCACGACCACGCTCACAGGACAATATCCTTTTCATGAAATTTTCCTTAACCGAGTCGCAAATTGGCTGCTCTATGCCCGCGATAGCCTCACGAATTCTATCTTTGAGGTCTTGAATCGACCCTGGGCTGTTGGCGTAGACCTTCCCTTTCACGTGGTCCCAAAGAAAAAAGTCACAAGGTGTTAAATCACAAGATCGCGGTGGCCAATTGTGATCACCTCCTTGAGAAATACTCCGGAAACTTTTCCCGTAAATGATCAATGGTTTCGTTGCTTGTGTGGCACGTAGCACCGTCTTGTTAAAAATAAAGATCAATACCATCCAATTCCGGCCATAAAAAATCGTTAATCGTCTCTCGATAGCGGAATCCATTCATTCATAACACCTGTTCTTGGAAAACTCTTTACATATAGCGTATTTGCTGGGAGTAGATCATTCTGAGAAAAATTCAAAAATAACGATTTCCGATTTTTCTTCAGAAAACTGAAGGAGACATGCAACTTATGGTATTTACATTTGCTTCAAAAGGCATATCAGGCACGGATGGTACGATAGGTGCTTCAAGATTTTGCTTCAGCGTTGAAGCTGAACCTCTGAAATATTATAAAAATTATGTGGTATTCCGTACTCTCCAACATTTCTCAACCGACCTGTGTACATCCAAATCTTCTTCCATCTGATAGACATTTCAAATACTTAAAACTTAAAGCAGCTTAATTTTAAGGGCACTTGTAGCAGCGCTTGGCATTGAATATCCCATATAAATACATTACGCGGACATATATACATACATACATGCACACCTTTATATTTACAAGTACATATCCATATAGACGCAGAGTGTAATTAACAAGCGAAGGCAAACAAGTGACATTAGTTTCACATTCGGCCCTCCAGACGCACATATCTACAAGTACGAGTATAAAGAAAATGTACGTATGTATGTAAAAGCCCTTAACTATGCTCTGCAGAATCTCGGTGCCCGTTCACTGTCGTTCACTTGTACTTCTTTGTGGTGTTTTTGATGAATAAAACACCACACCAAGTCGCGCCAATGTCATACATAAACATGACAACAACAAATTTCTTGTTTGTCGCTCAACCAATGGCAGTATCGTTGAAAGACAAAATTAAGATAAATGTCAGATGTTGAAAAGTGCTAAGTAATTAGAAGGAATTCTTAAAGTTGACACTTTCGCATAAGACGCGAGCCATCAGCTGTTGAACGCAAACTGAGAGGATTTTCATGCATATATGCGTTGGTACGAAGGAGTTCCCTGCAGGGAAAGTCAACTAGTACAGAAATATTCGATTGTAGTTCAGATGCTGGTATTTAATGGAAGAAATCATACTAGTTCGTCGTTGATTAGAAAAATGCCGATTTTTTTTAGATATGAAAGTTTCAGATTCGTCGATGGACGCACTAATGCATCGCGATAATTATGTGAATATATCAGTCAGTCCATAATTTCACTTTTGCATTTTTGCTTACAAAAAATTATTCGGGGAATATAATGGAACTATTTATAGTTTTTGTTTTGATATATTGTGCATTCAACAAGTGATTTTAATCGCGGATAGAGGCACGTGTTGTTAAAAAATAAAATGGAGTCCTCGAACGCGTATAAGAGGCATATTTTGTATTTCTTTATAAAAGTGGAAAAAATGCAACAGATGCTGTTGCAGAAATAAACACTGTTCACGCAGAGGATACCGCGAGTGTAAGGACTGCGCAAAAGTAGTTTTCAAAATTCCGAAGTGGTAACTGCGACGTGGAGGATGCCCCGCGCGCTGGTCTTTAACTCCGACGCCTTGCTCGAACTCGTGCAAGCTGAGCCAAATTTGACAGTAAATATGATAGCTCAGAGGTTAAATTCATCGCATGGAACAAATTCGAGCAAGGCAAACATTAGGCAAACTGAACGAGCTCGGGTGGAAGCTAATGCCGGATCCACCATACTATCCGGATATTGCACCTTGTGATTATCACCTTTTCCGTGGACTTCAATCCCATATGAGTAACAAGAACTACTCCTCAAGAGAAGCTATAAAAAGGGATATCGAAGCGTATTTTGGCTCCAAGTACAAAACAATTTTTTGAGCAGGGAATTAAAAATTTTCCTAAACGTTGGGAAGACATTCTAAATAATGAAGGAAAATATATTGTTGATTAATAAATACTTTAAACATCTTTTTTATTAATTTTAAAACCACCTTTAAAAAACGCAGGAACTTATGGACTGACTCTGGTATGCTACATGAGAACTATCGATATCGATAATTATGGCTTGACAGCTGAGAGTGGCTAATTCTGTAGGCATTTCTGTTCAGTAAGATTTAGCAATTCATCATGAATCGTTTAATACCAGAAAAACACTTCCAAATTGTGGAAATTTACTTGGAAAAGAATAAATCTGTGAGTTCATAGCGCGAAGGGTTCAAGAAGATGCCGAAATTTCGATTCGTAGTCTTTCTCAACTTTAATTTTGGTGAAAGAAAACATCTGCAAGGCTACATAACCTCAAATATTGGCAAAAATGGTGTTTTTTGCACTTTTAGGTTAGGATATCTCGAAAACCAGAGCTGATAGAGCAATTCTGAGGCCAGATTTGGATTCAGCGCATCATAAACTTTCGGAAATATATAGTCTGGTTCCTGGGTCTGAATGTTGGTTAAATTTTGTCGCCCTGTGTAATCATGTACGCGCTTCGCTAATGTATTGGTTGCTCCGCTTAGCAGCTCAAAATCATACGACTAAATAAAGATAGCGGAAAAAATTTATAGACAAAAATGTTCACAAAAGAATGCTCTATAAAAAAGCTCTGATGTATATTTTCCATAAAATCAATAAAAAAAAAGTTATTACGCTTGAAAAAAATGCATCCCTTAATTTTTCACGTAATTTTGTTTATAACTTCTTTATGATTAATTTTACAATAAAAAGTTTTGAATGAAAGTTGTAGATAATATTATTATCTACAAAAAAGTACTTTACAAAATTTTCGTAACTTTCGAAATTCACGAGATAATCGCAAAAAACCAGTTGCACCCTTATTTCCAAGATGGCGGCCGCGGGACACAACCCCGACCCCGAAAACTCAAACTTAAGTTCACAGTGATGGGCTTTACATAATAAAACCATAAACTCGCATACTCCTAAAATTACTAAGTTAAATCTTCTTTTGACTGGACTATTTTCTTTATTTTCCTGCAGTGAATACAAGCGGCCGCCGTTGCCGGATGGGTTGGTGCGTGATTACCATTCGGTAGTGCCCAGGCTCAAAAAGTCAGGCATGAGACACCAAATGATAGAAAAAGTTATTTTTAATAGCGGTTGCAACTCGGTAGGCAATGGAAAGCCTCCGAATTTGGAGGCTGTGTAGAACTGTCGGCTCCTCGGAGGAAGACCTCAGTCAGAGGCAAAAACAACAGATGCAGGAGCAAATTTTATTTACGCATTATGAATAATTCAATTTGGTTTTTATATATTGTAACTTTTTTGCTAAATAAAAAAAGTTGTTTTGAGTGCTGGAAATCTTTATTAGGACCTTTACAATTTTTTCAGTTAAGTGGACGCCGCGCCTCATATTCATCAAGCCCCGCTCATCATTTGCTGTCAATGACAGTGTTCGCCAGTAATGGTGACCTTATGACGATGTTTTCAAAAAAAATTCGGTCCAATCACACCGCCAGCGTGAACGCCGCAGCCCACAATGGCTTTGAGTGGATGTGGGAACTCTTCGTGCATCACACACGGATTTTCAATGCCGCAAAACCGAAGAAACCGCTTAAGTGGAAATCCTCCTCATCGCTCTTGATAATTTTCCAAGCAAAATCGTCCTTTTCGTTGTAGAGATGGAGGTTCAGTTGACAGTAATTCACGACTGATTGCCAGCAGGCATTAACAGGCATTACACTTTGTGCGGGTACTTGTGTAAGCGTGTCACTAAAATTCGCTGTAGGATCCATCCGGTGATGCCCAACTGCGTAGGCTGTCGTCTGGTTGATGTTTTTTCATTCTGAGCGACATCGGCAATCACAGCCACGGTATTATCGGCCGAACAACCAGTCCGGTGGCGATCACGCCTTGCTAGGTCTCGTATGGTCTGTTCGTCAAGCGGCTAAGCGCCGGAATGTTTGCCCAATTGGCGCTACTGGTTTAAGAAATCGAAGTCGATGTTCACGCTGCACCAATACTAACAACCAATTATTGGCCAAGAAAAACAACACAATTATTCCAAGCTGTTACGGAGTATAGGGCTCTATTGCCTGGTTGTATGTGTCAAATGTGACTGTTCACAAGTGTTAAATACCATTGATTTTTGATGGCATTTGTAAAAATTATAACCTCTTGCGATTGTGTGATTAATTTTGCGATGAATACCTTACATCTGGTTTTTTTTATTAATTTTTTAAACAATTTATTTTAATTTTTTCAAAAAATACTTATAATGGGAATTAATATACATTTTTAAATGTTCAACCAATTAGGTACTGTACCCCATCTATGCGAGCTGCGTAGCCAGGGGCTACATACCAAGATCATGGAGGGCCGTGAGGGTTGTCTTTATACCCAAGGAAGGTAAGAGCTCGCACGTCTCCCCTAAGGACTTCAGACCAATTAGTATCTCATCTTTCTTACTGAAAACCTTTGAGAGACTGATTGACCTGCACATAAGAAGCGAAATTCCTCGGGGTCGACTGTCGCATACTCAACATGCTTATTGCAAGGGTAGATCGGTGGAATCTGCCCTATATACAATCGTGGAAGAAATCGAAGAGTCTCTTCTTCAGAAGGAGTTTGCGGTAGGCGCCTTCCTCGACATTGAGGGGGCTTTTAACAACGTACTCCCGGAGGCAATTACCAGGTCTCTAGGTAAACTAGGGGTCGAAACCGACCTAATAAGATTTATCCACAAAATGCTTAACGACAGAACTGTCACGGCAGAGTGGGGCGGTATCTCCATCCACCGGCAGGTGAGCAGAGGCACTCCGCAAGGTGGGGTTCTCTCACCATTCCTCTGGGTTGTTGCAGGGTAATTGCCTACGCCGATGACGTGGCACTAATTGTTAGAGGAAAATTTTTGGATACTCTGTACAACTTGATGCAGGGATATCTGAATGCAGTTGTTATATGGGCAACGGATTGTGGCCTGTCGGTGAATCCTCCTAAGACGGAGCTCGTCCTATTTACGAGGAAATATAAAATTCCCAGAGCTCAACTTCCCTCACTAGGGGGCGCTCCTCTGATGCTTTCTGACAAGGTGAAGTACCTAGGTATTATCCTTGACAGCAAGCTTACATGGAAGCCCAATATTGAGGAAAGGGTGAGGAAGGCAGCAATCGCCTTGTATGGGTGCAAGGGCGCAATTGGCAAAAGATGGAGCCTCTCGCCTCGAGTTGTTTTCTGGCTGTATAATACTATTGTAAAGCCTATCTTGTTATATGGAGTCATAGTCTGGTGGAACTCACTAGAGAAGACGACATTGGTGAAGAAGCTGGAAAGAGTTCAGAGGTCGGCACTCATTGGTATCAGTGGGGCGCTTCGAACGACTCCTACTCTGGCGCTCAACGCAATGTTAAATGTGGTACCCGTAGATATCGCAGGCAGAACTGCCGCTACACGTACCGCAATCAGACTGAGGGGCTGGAGCTATAAGCTCAACCTCCCTTATGGGCACTCAAGCATCCTTAGAAACTTTGAGTTCATCCCTCTGTCAACAGACCAGTGTATACCCTCACTTAGTCCAACCGGAACATTCTCCACTCACATCCCGTCAAGGGAAGAGTGGACGGGGGGCTACACTTGGTGGCAGGGCCTGGTGAACTTGTTCACGGATGGATCGAAGTTGGAAGGAAAGGTTGGCGGAGGAGTCTTTTGCGAAGGGCTCCCCATCAGACTAAAATTCAGGTTACCGGACCACTGCAGTGAGTTCCAGGCGGAGGTAGCCGCAATCAAGGAGGCAGCTGATTGGCTGCTCAAATGTGTACTAACAGTCAAGAAGGTAAATATTTACTCCGATAGCCAAGCGGCAATAAGGGTCCTCGGGTCTATGACGGTGCATTAGGAATTGGTCACTTTCGACTGCGTCCGAATTCTTTGACATCAGCCTCATCTGGGTTCCCGGTCACAGCGACATTGCGGGAAACTGTGAGGCGGATGAGCTGGCCAGACAAGGGACATGTGAGGTGATTTCCCCGCGGAGGGAGAAAATTGGAATCCCCCTGACTACCTGCGGTCTGCTCCTGGAAAGATGGGCATCGCGCAAACTCAGCGAGCACTGGGCAAATGCACAAACGTGCAAAGTCGCGAAATCCTTCTGGCCACGTGTGGACCGAAGGTGCTCGGGTGAGCTTCTGAGGCTGACAAAATATCAGCTCTCCAATCTAGTGGGTTCTCTCACAGGACACAATGCGCGAGGAATGCATGCTGTGAGACTTGGAATCACCTCGAGTCCATTCTGTGCTGGATGTATGGAGGATGAGGTGGAATCATCTCAGCACCTTCTCCTTAGCTGCCCTGCCCTGGCGGGGCTAAGATTCAGGCATCTTGGCTCTTACTTCTTTGCCACGCCTGCTGAGATAGCTGGCGCTGACATTAAAAATCTGATGAGTTTCATTAGCAGCATTAAGCGGTTGACGCAAACATAGTCATCGTTCATAATCCGCACGCTCCTAACCTTCCCATCACTACCTCTCCCTGCCCTCTCCCTGCACCTCATCGGTCCTTCCCCTCTCCTCACTTCCTTGACAATGGTATCACAAAGGACGAATCTCTCTTCGTCCAAGTGTGCCCACTCCCTGGGCAACCATACTAACCTAACCTAACCTAGGTACTGTACCGTAAAGAAACTTCATTAAATTTAAAGAAAAAAACAAATTCTGTCTACACTTTTAATATGAAAATAATATTTTAAAATGTTGGTATTGAATGGAATGAAGGTTTTTTATATTTTCTCTGGTCTCAAACAGAATATTTTGCTAGTATGAACAGGTAGTTAGATTAGTATTTTGCTGGTGCGTGGCCAGACAGATCGCCATGTCAAAAAAATACTTACTTACATGTAAAATAGATAGAACACGAACTGGTTGAGCCAAAGAGTGAACTGAAAGTATTCAAATTAACAACTTGTATTTTTCCCTGCAGGGTTATTGCAATATAGAAAATCTACATGAAGTGGAATACTCGGCTATATGGACATACTCACATGTTCCTAAGAGTGATACTTCTAAAGTTGTAATTACATTGAAAGCTATGAAATATGATTGGAAAAGCGTTTTTTCGGCCAAATGTATTCGATTATATTTCTAACTTATTATTGGTCCTTCAATTCGAAATGTTCGCTTTGTTCAGCTTGATGTGAGAAATTATTCTTTCACTACTTCCTCATTGAAGGAGCATTAAGATATTATCAGAAATTCTCCATATTGGCTGCGATGTTATTTTTCCAATGATCTGGTAAACAAAATGGAAGACCCATGATTTATTCACTAAAAATCGTGAAAAAGATTCAACTGCTACCTCGCGATTTCCGAAACATTGATTTTGTGTTCGAAGCTACTTAAGAGATAAGCCTAAAGAGTAAAGAATGATGAAAACGCTGAATGCCTAAATTGCGTTAGCTTTTTAACAGTCACATAGAAAAAAAATTGTGCTAGCATTGCCTTGAAGTACAATATTATTAACCTATTTCTGTTGCTTTGTTCTGTGTTTTTGTTATAACAGCAAATATATTCCACTCAAATGCTTAGAATTGCTGCTGAAGTAACAGTCCTTGATCGGACTTCACCGTAATTTTTCATACATCGGTCTTATTTCATTTTGGATGAAGGGCTCGCTTAATGGGCGCCTCGCCGAGTCTCATCACGAACCAGCCTGCTGTTTATAGATATTTTTCCGCCGAATTAATTATACAAGGTGGCGCAAAAGGAACCTTGCGATGTTTTTTGGCTGTAATTAAAAAAAATGAAAAACTTTGATTCTTCTTGTGGATTATTTTTACTTGGTCTCTCAATTTGTTTTACATCAAGTCGAGAATATGATGTCTTGTAAATGGCCGCAGCCACAGTTAATTGCCATTTGAGCCCTTTTTATGGCATTTTCCATCACTTTGGCCAAAACTTCCGGCGATAGGTCCTCACATTCTTGACGGCTATTGTCTTTAAGAGCTGCAAGAGTCTGAGGCTTATTGACATAAACCCGCGATTTCAAAAAGCCCCACAAAAAGAAGTCTGGAGCGGTCAAATCAGGCGTTCTTGCTGGCCAGTGCAAATCGCCAAAACGGGAGATTAGGCGCCCGGGAAATGCATCCTTCAGCATATCGGTTGTGGAATGTGCAGTGTGTGCCATTGCACCGTCCTGTTGGAACCACATGGTTTTCAATCCCAATTCATCAAGTTGCGGCAAAAAAAACTCGTTGATCATTGCTCTGTAGCGCTCACCATTTACAGTAACCGTTTGGCCTGCGACGTCTTCCAAGAAAAAAGGTCCGATGACTCCTCCAGCGAAAACAGCACACAATACAGTGACTTTGAGCGGGTGTAATGGCTCTTCGTGGATTATACGCGGATTTTTAGTACCCCAGAAGCGTAAATTTTGCTTATTTACGTACCCGCTAAGATGGAAGTGGGCCTCATCACTCATGATTATTTTTGATGAAAAATCATCTTCCTCTTGGTGGGGATTAAGGACGGCTTGAGGGTATGTTAAACGCGATTGGCGGTCAGCAGCTAACAGCTGATGCACCGTCTGGACTTTGTACGGAAACATCTTCAAATCTTGTACCAAAATTCGCTGTAAAGACCGTCCACTGATACCCATTTGCGTGGCACGTCGTCTGGTCGATGTCGACGGCGCTTCCATGACATCCTCGGCTACAGCAGCAATATTCTCTGCAGAACGGCTTCTCCGGGGTCTGCCACGCCTGGCAGCATCTCGTGTTGTGCGCAGTGTTTCACCAGTAGACGTTAGACGGCGAGGAAATCTGCGACGAAATTCACGTTGTGACCAAAGTCACCGACCGATTATTGGTCAAATAAATAGTCAGCAATATTCCGCGTTCTGGAGCAGTGTAGCGTAACATTGTTTATTAAAGTGTATTTCGCGTAAGTTTACTACACAAATGTCAAAACAGAACTGACATTAGGGGCCAATCGCAAAATGTGTAGCATTTTCTGATAGGAGGATTACTTTAGCGCCACCTGCTATATATTTACATATAATTGGCACGTATACTCTTTGTTAAGTGTATGGTCAAGCTGCGCCTTCTATTTGTGGAGTGCGTCTGATGTTCTTCCACTAATGGAGTGACCTACAATCATATACCGTCACCGAACGGCGGTCGATTTTTCGTGCCATAAATACACTACAAAGTTTGCCATTGCCTGTCGACGGAACACCAGTATTAGAATCTGACCTCAAGTCAAGTGAAGTCTTCGAGATAATCTGGTTTAAAAGTGCCATAATATTCTTATCATAGTTGGCTCATTTAGTGTGAAACCATTTGTATAAATTGAAGGATGCAAATTACCCGTTGTCAACTTTGCACAGAGAGACTCTGACGAACCATCCAGACAAATATGTGTACCAACCATCAATGAGAGTTTTAAGTCTTCCTCAAGCCTTTTATTCACCATCCGAAAAAACAATTTCAAATTCAATAATTTGACAAATTTTCATTCGTTATGGCTTCTATTTCTAATACAGAATTAACCGAAATAAAATAAGATGCGCTCTTACAAATGCGATTGTCACCAAGTCGCAACGGCTTTTTGCTGAACCATATCCAAATCGCTAGATTCCTTCTCATCGTATATTTGGAAGAATTCATCAAAAGATGCCTGGTACCGGTACATGTAGCAAACAGTGCTATTTATCCGGAAGACCAAGGCTTGTATCTACTCCTAGATCAGAAGATCAAATTACTTCACGAATAGAGTATAATACGGACACCGATATGCGAAGAATATCAACCTAGGTAGGAATTAGTGATCATCTTGCTTGGAAAATTCCCCCACGGAATTGCATACGTAAAATGTACAACGAGTACAGGTCTTTAATAAATTTGTTCATCAAGTACATTCAATTTTTTCCAATATGCACACACTGCGCAATAATGCACACCGAGTGGAGTTATCACTTTTCTCAATACGGATATCAGACACGTTTTTCCTTAATCATTTGAATCGGTATTGCAGGCGACAGGTCTCCAGGTGAAATCGCTAAAACAGTTCATTTGCGGACCTATTTTTATTATTTTTCTTGTTTTGGTTTTTTTGAGAAATTAAAAGAAATAGGCTGCTTAATAAATTACTTCGAATGTCTGAGAAAAATTTATATTAATGCTTAAAATAAACTTGCATTCAAACTTAATTCATTTTATTTTAACAGTTTTAGTTTCACGTTTTGAATCATTATCGCTGGTTTGGACTGTCTCTGCAATAGGTTTTTGCGATAAAGGCGATAGATTTTCACAAACTTCATCCTCGTACTGTGTAGGTCTTTCTTTTCTGTGTAGGTCTTTCTTTTCTGACAATGTAATTAATTTACTGCAAAGTAGAATGCCTTCTGGTATTAATTTTACAGTGGGGTTGGTTTTTCTATCTCATCATTATCACCTTCTAGACCTACCATACTACGACATCCAAAGTTAGATTAATAATATCATTATCACGTAAGACATCATCCACAAGTAATTCATCTACATACGAGTATATCTTCAAGGCCGAGGGTGTTAAAACCATCCGTGTTAAAGTAATTTTTTCATATGATAGTCTCGATGGGTTTGACTTGTTGTATTGCTTGTATTCAATGGAACAAATGGTCTGATCTTTGAGCGTTTCACGATTTTTGAAGACTGCTTCCTAAACAAGCCTATACTTGTATATATGTTTGTCCAGGAAATTTTTGGATAACAGCACAACTTCAACATCGCAAGAAAATAATCCGCATGAAAAGAAATCTTACAGTACTTACTTTTACCTAGGTTTTTTTCCTTAGCCCTTTTATATGAATCTTACACTTGAAAAGAGATATCGAAGTGTTCCATGACTATCATAAGTATACGACAAGTGATTTGAATATAACAGTAAATTGAGCCAACAGACAACATCAGAGTTTTAAAGAGATATCGTAGGAAAATACGACTTCCAGCAGAAATTGCATTTTGAGCTTTATACTGAGGTTATGGTGCTATCAACCAACAGATATTAGTTTGGTAAAAAATAAATCCATTATTTTCTCGGTAGATGGCTATAGTGATCGATATCGCGTAAAGTATCGATCAAACAAGTTTATGATTAAAAAAAATCAGAAATAAAATAATTAATCGGCTCGTTAGAAGTCGTAACATCGCCTTGGAGCTAAAGATCGACCATTTGCGTGAAGCTGGATTCAAAAAGAAGCTTTATGTTTCGATGCCACACCAATTTCCCTATGCGAAGTCTTGACCAAACGAAATGAAATCGGCCCAATTCTTAAACGGATGGTGAGAGTATATAAGGAACGTGTCACATACGACCCATTTCGTGCGAAAACGCTCGTGTTCAATGCCTGATGAAGCAGCTCAGACGGTGGCCAAACCAGGACTAACGTTAAGGAAGGTTCTATTGTGTAGTTGGTGGGACTTGAAAGGAATCATTTATTATGAGATGCTTCCGTAAGTCCAAATACTCAATTCCGATCTCTACTGTCAACAACTGAGCCGATTCAGGCTAGCGATTGATCAGAAACGGCCATAATCGGGCAACAGATTAGGTGTTGTGTTCCATCAGAACAACGCAAGGCCATGCAAAAAACTCTGGGAGCTTGGTTAGGAGGTTTTAATGCATACACCATATAATCCGAACCTGCTAATAAGCGATTACTACCATTTTCTCTCATTGCAAAACTTCCTAAGTAGTAAGAAATTTGTAACAAGAGAAGATTGTGAAGATCGACTACTGGATTTTTTCGCCAATAAGGACCAATACTTCTATGAGAGAGGCATTATGAAGCTAACTTTAAAATAGCAAACAATTATGCAAGAAAGTGTTGAATATCTGACCCAAATCAGATAATCCAAAACATCTTAAATAAAGTTTTGAATTGTATGCAAAAATAATGGACTTCTTGGAAGTGTAAACATCCAACCCATGCAGATTTAGGCCAAGCTACTGCTCAAATTTATGGCGTGGGTCTTATTGTTACTCCACAATTGAAGGATGCTATGAACGGAGGATGTGCTTAAAAATAATTTTATCGCAGAAATGTGATCGGATGCTTAACCTTACCTGTCGTTGGTGTATCTTAAAAGCTAAAACTTGGTGTATGAAATTGAGGATGTACTTACGGAATGTATTCGGGGTTGTGCTTTTAAAATTGATCGCCTACGAGCATTCAAAGATTATCAGGGGATATTCGCAGCCTAAATTATCAGGCTGATATAGAAATCGTAAATTTTTGACGAGCTACTCTTTATTTCCTGACGCCCCCTAGGCATTTTGTGAGGGACTCGGTAATGAATAGCTCCTTATTTGAATTAGTGCACTATTTCTTAGATGCTATTGATTTATATGCTTCCATTAAAAACTCCTAAACTGCTGGTTACAGATCTTTACGGAATATTAACTCATTCAGCTTAGTCTACAAGTTAATCAACTGGCATTAAAAGTTCGAACAACAAGGACATATTCATACATTCATATATACACACATAAAAACATACATACCTACATATATATTTGTATACACACAAGCATTTGTGACTGCAGTCGTAGACATCTTTCCCGTTTCTTAATCCCGAGACGCTTGGTTAAAAAGGCAATAAAAACGGCTGGCAAAAAACTATACTTTAGCCTGTGTTTTTGTTTTTTTATTTATATTTTGTTTTTTTTGCTTTTTCTCTGATTTTTTTTTTCGCTCGTTGACTTATTTTCGGTTGTGCCTACTTGAGTCAACCGAAGTCGTAAATCATTCTGGATGACTTTTAGCCCACCACTGCGCCAGAGGAGGCGATACTAGAGAGTGTTTAAGTATATATGTATGTGCGTGTATATGTATATACGTCTATGGATTGGTAGTTCTATGTCACTGTGACTTGTGAGAGTGGTGAGTTTAAGTTTCTTTAGTGCAAGTTGGTTTTTTCTATCTGCTGCCTTTTCCTTTTCATTCTGCAATTCACTTTCAACTCAGTGTGCACCTAAATACTTGTACTTTTGCCCATTGCTGTGCATAGAGTGGTGTGTATCCTTCATCGTCTTTAGTGCAAACACTAAACTGTAGTGACTGTCATTATCAGTGTGGGCGGGTATATCAACTCAGCTGCCGACGGCGGTCGGTCAGAAGTGGTGCCGCAGAGTAGGAGTGAATGTTGTGTGCGGCTGCGGAGGTTGTGGTAATGCTTTGTGTATCTTTGCCGTTCATGTCATTTTTGTTGTTACAATGGCTGCTGCGCTGGTGTGCCCTTGCTGTTGTTGAACAACATCACTGTTCGGGCGCTGCCAAAGTGTTACTTTGATCGGGGTGAGCTCAGCAAGATGCCCAGCCAGCCAACCAGCCAGGCAGCCAGCCAGTCATTTTGCTTTCGCTTGCATTTTATTTTCTCCTCTGCTGGCTGTATGGTGTGAGTTGTGATTATTTTGTTGTGGTTTTTACTTTAGTCGCTAATTTTTTTTATTTATTTATTTTTTCATTCCTTAATCCGTACGACACTCTGCGCCACTCACTTTTAATTTATTAGCCTTAAGCGTTTGTCTTTGTTCTTTTCGCATACATTCCTGTAAATGTTTGTATTAATATTTTGCAGATTTTTTTCTTTTCATTTTCAGCACTTTTATCAACAACTCACTCATGAATAATATTTAGCTGTGTTGGTGGCGCTCCAGTACCAGCTGAACTACTACATTTTGATGAAAAATTGTATAATTCCAGTAAATACGAACGGTCACTGGCCCACCAATCGGAATTGCGAAAGTTCTATGAAATTTGTTACGAGCTTAAATGAATCCTATGAAATGAGTGGTACTCGTAGGAGTAGCAGTGGGAAGGGGTGGGAGAAGTTTAATTACTTTTGTTACAAATAAGAATTCGCAAAAGAATTTATTTATTTATTAAATATTGAAGTATGAATAGTTGTGCGTTTTGGGGTGTGAGGAAAACCGATGGAAAAAATTCCAAAAAATTAAAATAAAATGATTATGCATTTATAACACCAGTTGTGTTCAAAAAGTATGCTGATTTCTTAAATCTCACGGACAAACTACCTTTGAATTTATTTCTTTAATTTTTCGGTTTTAATCTGGACTTTTGAATTTTTTTCTTTTGACGTATTAAATTTGTATTTGACAGATTTGTTCGGAAAAAACGAGATGTTGAAAAAAGGGGATCAAAAAATTTAAATTTTTTGTACAAAAATAACGCCACATCTTGCCTCAACCACTCAGACTTGGAGCCTACGACTTTTTCTTGTTCCCAAAACAGAAAATACCTGCGAAGAGATGGAGATTTGCCCCAAATATGTAGATAAAGTCCGCATCGTTAGAAGAACTCAGACCATACTAAAGCCCTTTTTGGTCAGAGGTGGCTCGTGGATTGTACTATATCGGATGGAGATTACTTTGAAGGGGGCAAAAGAGATAATGAGCTTTCTTCGAGCATAGTTGCAATCATTTCTAGCAGGCACTATTTTCTCTTTCCATCAGTGGACTGGCCTCCTGTCCGGTCTTCTATGCAGCTTAGGCATGGTTTGTACCAGCGCGTCGGGGAAAAGAATACATCCGCGGTAAGGCATGTCTGTCGTAAGAGACTACTAACATCTGGTAGAAACAGAAAGGGGATCAGCTCGAAAGGCCTCACATACCCCGAGAACCTTCAACGGAGGCCTTCGCTCCTTCAGCAGCGGACGACTAAGCTGGAATCTAAGCTACCGTGGGGGACGGCAGGTTACGGATAGCCGGATGGTCTGTAGTAGCAGGTTCGTTGCGATTAAATTCTTTACAAATAACCAACCCCCGACAAAGAGCGGCTGAATCGGAGGGTGCGGTATAAAAGCTAGTATGTCCTATGAGGTTTCTTGAAAAACGATTGGCAACACCGAGCAGCAGAGATGATAACTACACGAGGGTCTTTACGAATTAGCGCAGCGAGAATAGCAGAAGTGTAAATTTTCTGAGGAAGTAGCTGCAGTTTCAGTATGGTAATAAGGTACGACTGATCTGGGCATATAGCATTGTTCGTCAACAAGGTGGCCCATCGAAAGTCTGGCATACACTTCTCATAGAGAAATCTTCAAAAAGATGATCAGTGAAAAAATGGTAGACATCATTGTCAGAGAGATAAATAGAAAAGCTGAAGACGTTTTCAGAAACATGATGGGAACGAAATCTCTCGCACACTCGTCACTTGTGGGCTCGTGGATAACTTTTACAGTCAATGAAATCAAGACTTTCTTCGGACTTCTATTCGCCACAGGTGCCAAAATCCTACTAGCAACATATCACTGAGCTGTGGAAAACAGGTTGGTTAACGATATTTCGAGCTACTAAGTCACGTCAAAGATTTCACACTACAAATCGCTTTATTCGATTCGTCAACAGTGCTCTAAGTGCTTGGAGAGAACAAACGGACAAAGCTGCTGGGATAAATGATATGCTGAAGACGGTCAACTTTAATTTGAATCGACTTTACAAAGCTGACGCTGACGTGTAAATAGGTACCCATACAGCGATCACACACGTTTCATGTAAACCACGACAGATGTATTCGAAATGCAGTAAGACTGCTTGTGATGGCATAGCATCGTCTTACATTTATGCAGAAATTGCGAAAGCTTCAGTATTATTAAGTATTTTATACTTAAAATTTTTGCATCTTTGTTGTTTGTTTTTTGAATTTTCTCATTTAATTTTTCGCTTATAACAAAAATTATAGTAAAAGATTTGTGATACAAGCATGCAGAAACTTGGCATCGCTTATGTTTGCAATGTAAAAGTCCATATTTTATGTAAGAAATACCCACTTGATCATAGAAACACCTTCTTCTTCTTCTTTCACAGTATTACAACGCGGGCTACATCAAAGCTTTCTTCACAGCGCTCCTCCAAAGCGGTCGATCAAGAGCTTTTGCTCCGTAGTTACGTATTCCCAAATCCTTGAGATCGTATTCCGCGTCTATTCATCGATTCTTCGGTCTTCCTTTGGCCTTTACGCCCATTAACTTCCCTGTCATGGCTTTCTTCACAGCACTGTCAGCAGGCATACAGGTAACGTGACCTATCCATCTTATGCGCTACGCTTTAACAAAACGCACATCTGTCTCGTTCTGAGTGCGATTGGTTAGTTCAGAGTTGTACCGGATTCTATAGGTACCATCCATTCTTATTATATTATACGAAACATCTTTTCTTAAATATTTCTTTCGCATACTCTCTTATCGCCTTGCTTGTGTATTCGAAAGATTATGTAGCATAGCCAATGAGATGGTATGAATTCTTTTCCCAAACATCAATTATTAAATGGTGGAGCTGCGCACTATATGAAGCTCCTCACCACCTTCTTTCGCGAGTTCAGCCGCTATAGAGTCTTCACCGCTAACCTTTTCATTTCGCAGGTTTTTAAGAGCCACGGTGATTTCGTCAAATGCTGGTGATGGGATGTTATTTTCAGCTATAACTATAGGCTCCCCAGGTGGATACACGTATTGGTGCTTACTGTTTAGAAGACTGTTAAAAAGGTCTTCGCCGTCTTTCAAAATTGCATGGTCTGTTTGTTGTAAATCCTCATTTTCACATATTTATTCTTGGCTGAAATGCTGCCATTTGGTTATTAATTTGCCGATAGAACTGAACCGTATTACGTTTTGCATTTAATTCTATCTGCTTTACTTTATTTTTGATGCCCCCTCTTTTCTTTTTATTTATAATTTTCATGGAAATACCATCTTGATCAAAAAGTTCCCGAAACAACCTCCCGGTGACGCTCTTAGTCATCTGAATTGAATTATGAGGTTAGGGGTAGTCAGAGGACCGAAAAAATGATGTTTTTCAATAATTTTTTTTGTTTGCTAGTCTATTGCTTTATTTTACAAAAATAAAAACATAGCATTAATACATCATGCTTCGGCTTGACTTTAGCAACATTAAAAAAAAATTAATAATTGTAAAAGTTATTGCTGTTTGTGTGGAGCCCGTTTACGGAGATCATCACAAGTCCTTGGAGATTCATCTGAAGTCAATCGGACAAGAGAAATTAGTTTTATTAATAGAAAATCTTGTGCCTGATCGAAGCTTTTTCAACATTAACAATATGGCGGCCTCAGGAAATACTTTTAAGATTTTTGAGAAAAAAACCGAAAAAAAATATATTTTTGAAAAAAAAATCCTTCGATCATGCACCATTTGTTTATGTTTTTCAAATCTATCAAGCGGTTTTTAAGTTACAGTGATCACCAGTTCCAAAAAACATAGTTTTAAAAACACGCATTTAAAGTTTTGCTCTCGATTTATGTAGAGTTATACGAATTATTTAATTACTTACACTGCCATTTATTCTTGGGCCATATAATAATTCTTCAGCCGCCATAGCAACTTCCAAAATATCGATTTGCTGTTATCTACTTCTCGAGTGTTATCGCTTATCTACCACTTTGATAAGTGCAGCATCCAGCTTTTTTCCACACAATATTTTTAGGATATTATACTTTAAGAAAATGAAAAAAAAAGTCCATTTTTTGAAAATTCTGACTACATCTAACCCCTTATATTAATTTTATTTTTCTTTTGTTAGGTTGCCACATCTGTTTTTAGAATTCTTGGCAAAATTTTTTCGCCATTGCTTGACATTTGTAAAAGCTACACGATCTTGAGTAAATCTATCTCAGGACGTGTCCTAGATTTTTACAGTTTTCAAAATAGACTTGAATTTGCAGCAACGAGTTTGTATTAAACTTTGTCTTAAACTGTATTCAATTGTGCGAGAGTCTCAGAAATGTTGGGGAATTGTTTCGGTAATGATATGAACGATGAGTGGTATGAACGCTACAGAGAAGATCGGCCGTCGACCTCGGACACTGATGAAAGTGAAAGAAAAGTTGATCAATAAACGTAAATTAACCATCAGTGCGCTGGCAGAGGACTTGAACATTGCCGCGTTGCAGCTAAGTTAATCTCAAATCGCCGATACACGTAAAGTTGTTTATCCTCTCTACCAGGACTATTGTCTGTGATTTGTAATTTTTCATCTAAACAACTTCAGCCAACTTTGACCCTAAATACAGGGTGGCTGATGAATTTTGCTACATTAAGAAACTCAAATAACTTTTTTTTTTAGTGTATGGAATTCATTTATTTTTTTTTTCAAGTTGAAGGTCATTAAATTTTATTAAATGTAGCTTAACTAGTTTTAAAAATAATTGAATTTAAATGCCCCCCATGCTCGTTGACACAAGTGCGGCATCTTAGTAAAAAGTTGTTCATTGCTGCTTTGAGAGTTGCGACAGGAATAGCCGCAATTGTTGCCCGAATGGATTGTTTTAGTTCATCCAAATTTGTTGGCTTTGTTTTATAAACTTCTTGTTTACATAAACCCCACAAGAAAAAGTCAGGTGCAGTAAGGTCAGGCGACCTGGGGGGCCAACGAAATTCGGAGTTTCTTGAAATCAGTTTATTGGGAAATTTTAGTCGCAACTCTGTCATAACAGTCTGGGCTATGTGAGACGTTGCCCCATCTTGTTGAAACCACACAGAGTTGAAAGGAATTCTCTTTCGGCGTAGTTCTGGATAGAAAAATTCTTTCAGCATTTTCAAATAACGGTCTCCAGTAACCGTAACGGTGTGACCATTTTCTTCAAAAAAATAAGGCCCGACAATACAGCGTGAAGAAACCGCACACCACACTGTCACGCGAAGAGGATGCAATTCCGTCTCGTGGAGTATCTGTGGGTTAGGAGTACTCCATATTCGACAATTTTATTTGTTCACATTGCCGTTTAAATCGAAATGGGCCTCATCAGACATGAAAAGGCAGTTTAACATGTTTTGGTCTTCTTCCACCATTTGCAGGATCTTCTGGCAAAATTCCAAGCGAATCGGCAAGTCTGCTGCATTCAGTTTGTTAACCATTTGAATTTTGTAGGGAAATAAGTCTAAATCTTTGTGCATTATTGTTTGCAAAGACTGTCGGCTGACACCAAGTTGAGCAGATAAGCTTCTTGTTGAAACCCTTGGATTGCTTTGTATAGCTGCAGCTACAGCAGCGATCGTTTCCTCCGTCCGAACTGGTGGGTTTCGATGATAAGGCCTTCTTGCGACTGTTCCTTGCTCAGTAAATTATTCACCAGTCTCATTATGGTCCATCTGCTCGGGGGATCGCCGCCAAACATCCGCCTGTACTCTCTCTGTACCAAAACTACTGACTCCAGTGCATGATAGCGGCGGACTATCCAAATTCTTGTTTGCGTGTCCCAGTTATCCATTTTAATAAATTTTAAAGATCAATCTGCAAATTAAAACAAAAATGGATCAGATAACTTAAACTTAAGTTATTCAATTTTTTTTGGTAGCGGCTTTCATCAGCCACCCTGTAGTTTTAGAGCAATATTGCACCTTCAGAACTCATTTTATGCTAGGTTAGGTTGGGTTGAAGCGTTTGTCCTGTGGGACACACTCAGGCTCATAGCCCATTGTGATGCCGCGTGGGGAGCTTGTCCCTATCTCTCCTAAAACCAGTGTGTGCTTTTCAAAAATTTTAAAATATCTCTGATTTCTGTAGAACTGAGATCTTCTAACTCATTAAAAAATTGTCTATTTTATGCTAAAAGTATTTGTAAAAGAAATCAGAAACTTTTGAAATTTATTTACACGCACAAGATATTATCAGGAGGTTAACACGCTGCTATAACTACAATATTTCGTTAAACTGATTAACAATGTAAATATCCCTACGACAATTTTGGGCATATAAAAAAATATTTGCAAATCCATAGTTGGGCAACATAAAAATATATATTAAAATAATGACTTTACTTTTTTCAACAATCATTTTATGAGTGTCAACCCACACCTTCGAGTTTAACACTTAATTGGGCCAGTGTGTGTGTGTGTGTATTTATAGATTTTTCATATGCGTAGTCGCAGGCCAAATGAATATGCAACGGCGATATGTAGCAGCTGTTAAGGCAACATATGTATGATGGCAAATGTTGCATGGCCAAATGACAGATAAAACAAGCTATTCGGCATTAAAACTTGTACAATAATACTTCTCCAATCAGCATTGTTATATGTATGTATTTTTGTTTTGTTGTTGTTGCATTTGAAGGCTGTATAAAGAGATGAAGCAGTGGTTAGTGTGCCAACGTCATACATACACGCATACATACATATATTCCCATATATGTACGTACATAAACCGTTTCTTTGTTATGATTTCAGCCAATGAAGAAAAAAAAGCGGAAAAAAGCCCATATCCTCGTAAATACTTAAACACATAAAAAAATTTATTTATCTGCACAGACAATTACACAGCCATACGAGCGCATACATATGTACCTACGTCTGTATGTAGTTATGTATGCACTAAGTGTGTGAACCACATATGGTGCGCTGGCGCTGCCTGCTAGATCTGACTCATTGGTCCAGTGGCCGTTGGGTAACATCAGCGCCCTCGCAGTTGTTAAAAGAAGAACATTGAAGCACCGAAAATTGAGCCATTTACGCCTTTTTATGTACCTATGTACATACATTGCAACTTGTTCATTGCGGATTTGCTGTTGTTGTGGCATGTTTTTACCGTTTCATTGCGATATTAAAACATGCAACAGTGGGGCAATACTAGCAGCACTCACACATGGCTACTTACGCAAATGTGTACATGTAACACAAAACAGAATGGAGTGTGCACTGATTGGCACGTACACACACATACATATGCAATTGCTCAATGCCTATTTTGCGAGTGGGAATGATTCCAAAAATCTGTAGTTAAATGGATCTTTTTGATATGAGACTTTTATTGGACGGCTATTTACTGGATAAAGCCATTTAAGGGTAACACGATTTTTTGTGTCATTCGTATAAACTATGGAATTACAAGTCGAATGAAAATAAGTGAGAGCTTTTTAAGAGATAAAGTCTAATTTTTAATTAGCTGGATTGGAGATATGTTCACTTGTACTAAGTTTTAAAATTAACAAAAAAATATTTTCTTTATTTATTACCTTCAATACACTTAGATCAGTCTACACCTAAAACGTTGGTAACTTCTCGGCAGCGCAACATGCCTACACTAAGGGTGGATCAACCACTACTCAAAGGAGTGGAACGTCTTCGATCCATAGAAGGATGGCAACGTAGATAAGATCTATCAGAAAACTGGCGTTGGATCCATCGATTTATTGAAAAATTGAAATTGCACCACGGGTGACCAGGAAACACGGCGACATTGATTTTTATCTAACGCAGTTCATCAGTGGACACGTATGCTTTCGGTCGTATCTCCACCGCTTTAAGCTGGCAGACAACCCCTACTACCCACACTGTTCCAACACGATCGAAGTTGATGAGCGTCAAGCACTGGAGGTGCTACTTGGACTCCCGTTGCAGGCGAACAATCTGATACCAGCCATTTGTGCATCAATCAACAACTGAAATGCTGTTACGACGAAAGTAATGCAGTACCTCCGATATGGGGAGTGGGCGGCTCTTAAGTAACCAGGCACTAACGGTACTAACTCAAGACAATACTAGACGGGAACAAAACGGTACTAACAAATTCGATATCGCATTCTTCCGATTTTCCTTTTGTTTCAAAAATCGAAACAGTTGAGACTATCGATGACATAAAACCTCCATACTTCGTAGAGGACGCAGGAACCAATAGTGGTCAATAGACGCAGGCGCGGCACAAATAGCGACATAAGGGGACGAGCATACAACAGGAAGCTGGCTACAAATATAGTGGACCCAGACGTGGGGAATAGAACTGGGCCACTTCATGGACGCTTTTATGGGCCCTTCCAAAATAATGCAGAAAGTAGTTCCGGGAAGAGAGTCTCCCCAGAAGAGGAGGAGGAATGTTTTTAGTATCCACCCCACTCAACGCAGTAAACAATGACCGCTATAATTGCGAAGGCATTTGGAACCCTACCTCACCCACCGATACTCCTCCGCACTCACTTCTGGGTGCTATTGAGAAATCTTTGAAATCTGTGAAGAATGTCATTCCTAGACACTGAGTATGCATGTAATAATATCTCACCAGAGAAAATACTGGTCAACCTGTTTAAGGTTCGAGTTGATATGTTAATTAGACTACTAATACATAATCTACCAATTAGTTTGAAAATAATGTCCAAATTAGGTGCATCTTGCAACGCTCGCACTTATTTTAGAGGAACTCCTCAAGGACGTGTTTTTTCGGCTTCTCTGTAGAAACTCGCCGTCAACTATTTGCTTTTGATGCTCGCACATTTCACCTCAAAACGGCCAACTAGTCGATGGACCTTTGCTTTCTTTTGCAACATGTTGCATATGACGGCATTTGTAACGTTTTGTATTTGCAATGAAGTTGATGGGCTCAGAAAAAATGATACGAGTCCAAACTTTTTGACGACTTTATCAAACACATTGGTACATGCAAACATGGAAAGTCGTATGAATAATGCAGGCAACTCGTTTTTCAACAAACCAATTATTATCTCTGGGAATATTGTAGTCAATGAACCCACCGGAGCCGATACACTCACAGCGAAGAGATATTTTCGTCTTTATCTACATGGAGGCGAAAAGCTTCGTCGAAACCCCCTCTTATATGTGACATGTTTTGCCTCGCTTCCACAAAATCTATAAATAAATATTTCATATTTTGCAATAAATTTCATTGTATCAAATTTCTCTCTTCAATCTTCTTCGAACTGAGTCAAAATAAAGGACAAAACAGGAAAATCATTTTTTCACAAACCAAAATATTTTCAGCGATTATTTTTACTTATGTATTTAGGTAGCTCAATGCATGCCAAAACCAATGAAAAAGGTAAAAAATTAAAAATGCATATTTGCGATAAAAATGAATTAAAAATATGGCGCATTTGCCAGATATTTCCATATACATAAATGCATTAAATACATAAGGGTCTGGCCAGATCCACGTACCCAACCGAAAGTATCATATAAAGTATTAGAGGTAGTATAACTTTTTAAATTCTCTTTTTCGCCCTTTTTAAAAGATTTTACCAATATGCCGATAGGAAATTAAATTTTAGGAAGATACCTGGAAGTTTATGTCGTTAGATTTAATAGGAGTAGGTTAAATTCATTTTCAAAATTAAAAAATATCTGGCCAGGCCTGGGTACCCAACGGAGCGTTAAGTGTAATTCTCGACAAGAAACTAAATTGGACGCATGGCGTGTTGAGTACAGAGTAAAGAAAGCTACTGTGGCTCTATATTCATGCAAAAAGGCAATAGAGTGCAGGTCCTGGTTGTATAGCACCCTTATCAGACTGATCCTCTTCTATGGGACGGTAGACGTTTCTTGATAACGCTACGATCATAAACAGGCTTCAGAAGGTGCAACGTATGGCCCTCATATGTATCAGCGGCGCTCTTAGAACCACACCCGCTGATGCACTGATTACTCTTCTCTTTTTACCTCCCATAGGTTTGGTTGGTAAACAGAATGCAGAGTTGCCATTCTCTATCGATTTGAATAAATAGTAGAAGACAGCTGTGTTAAGTTAGTTAATATAAATGTTTGATTTGCAAAATTGTTACTGCAAACGGCGAATAGATTTGTGGTATGTATCTTGGTGTTTTCTCTAAATGAATGTAGGCTTTCAGTTTAATGCCACCGCCGAACGGCAGATGGTTTTTCAGAAGTTTTTTCTGGCAGAAATACACTCGAAGGTATGCCGTTGTCGGCCGAGGAGCGACCGCATTAGAAAAAACTTTTTGTGTCATTTGGTGTTTCATGCCTGAATTTTCGAACATAAGCGCAATCGAATGATACTCTCGCACCTACTAATTCGCATCTGCGCACGACAAAGTAACAATTGCCGGATCGTATAAAGTTAGTGAATTGCACAACATTTTACTGTGGCGAGTTATGATGTACACCGTAAAACCAATTTTTGGAACAATTTTGAATGATATTGACCAAATGTAGCAGTATTACATGCAAATTGAATAAATAAATGGCTTTTTCTGAATCGCAAAAAAAAAATGTTCAAGAATACCTTCTTTATCCAATTTAACCTAAAATTTTGACACTAATTTGTAGTTTTATTTACTTACTTATATATTTCAGTACACAGATAGATATCTTAAAGATTAATTCAGTAAGCAAAATTTTACAAAACGATTAAGTTTAAATTTCATAATATTAAGAAAAATAAAATAGCGTAAAGTATCGAGACCAGAGACTAAAGATCGGCCATAAATTAGTTTTAAATCATTTGCGCAAATTAAAAAACAAAAAAAAAATGGACTTCTTTTGCCACAAATTAATATTAACATTAAAACTTATAATATTGCTGCTTTTACACAATCGGGCTCATTCGCATAACAAGCGATTACTCTTAAGACTATGAGGCGAGATCTGAGCTTGGAAGAGATTGGACAATTCATTGCAATTAATGTTGCCATTGATAATACAGGGTGGCTGATGAATTTTGCTGCATTAAGAAACTCAAATAACTTTTTTTTAGTGTATGGAATTCATTTATTTTTTTTTCAAGTTGAAGGTCATTAAATTTTATTAAATGTAGCTTAACTAGTTTTAAAAATAATTGAATTTAAATGCCCCCCATGCTCGTTGACACAAGTGCGGCATCTTAGTAAAAAGTTGTTCATTGCTGCTTTGAGAGTTGCGACAGGAATAGCCGCAATTGTTGCCCGAATGGATTGTTTTAATTCATCCAAATTTGTTTGCTTTGTTTTATAAACTTCTTGTTTACATAAACCCCACAAGAAAAAGTCAGGTGCAGTAAGGTCAGGCGACCTGGGGGGCCAACGAAATTCGGAGTTTCTTGAAATCAGTTTATTGGGAAATTTTAGTCGCAACTCTGTCATAACAGTCTGGGCTATGCGAGACGTTGCCCCATCTTGTTGAAACCACACAGAGTTGAAAGGAATTCTCTTTCGGCGTAGTTCTGGATAGAAAAATTCTTTCAGCATTTTCAAATAACGGTCTCCAGTAATCGTAACGGTGTGACCATTTTCTTCAAAAAAATAAGGCCCGACAATACAGCGTGAAGAAACCGCACACCACACTGTCACGCGAAGAGGATACAATTCCGTCTCGTGGAGCATCTGTGGGTTAGAAGTACTCCATATTCGACAATTTTGTTTGTTCACATTGCCGTTTAAATCGAAATGGGCCTCATCAGACATGAAAAGGCAGTTTAACATGTTTTGGTCTTCTTCCACCATTTGCAGGATCTTCTGGCAAAATTCCAAGCGAATCGGCAAGTCTGCTGCATTCAGTTTGTTAACCATTTGAATTTTGTAGGGAAATAAGTCTAAATCTTTGTGCATTATTGTTTGCAAAGACTGTCGGCTGACACCAAGTTGAGCAGATAAGCTTCTTGTTGAAACCCTTGGATTGCTTTGTATAGCTGCAGCTACAGCAGCGATCGTTTCCTCCGTCCGAACTGGTGGGTCTCGATGATAAGACCTTCTTGCGACTGTTCCTTGCTCACCAAAATTATTCACCAGTCTCATTATGGTCCATCTGCTTGGGGGATCGCCGCCAAACATCCGCCTGTACTCTCTCTGTACCAAAACTACTGACTCCAGTGCGTGATAGCGGCGGACTATCCAAATTCTTGTTTGCGTGTCCCAGTTATCCATTTTAATAAATTTTAAAGATCAATCTGCAAATTAAAACAAAAATGGAACAGATAACTTAAAAAGAAAAGTGATTCAATTTTTTTTTTTGGTAGCGGCTTTCATCAGCCACCCGTATTACAACCAAAAATGAATGAGAAGTATATTTTTCTATCAGAAAGTGGCTGCAGGCCTAATAAATTTCGTCTGCCAATACAATGAGGAGGACCATTTGGCTAAACAATATTATTCAAAGCGAATTGGGTAAAAATTAATTGTGCTTTTTCGATTTTTGCATAATAGACTTCGTAGTACAGATTCCATATTGACACTAGATTTGCGGGCATTGACTGTACAGCTATTTTACTAAAGTTCACATTCTTGACGGGTGTATTAAAATTCATTTTTTTTGTTTTGTTAAAGAGTTAGAGATTTCATTTTTTTTCTTAATAAATTTTTTACATGTAACACATGGGTTAAAAAGTTCCGGGTATGACATATATGTAGATGACGCAAGTTTTATTGCATTCACCTCTTTTAAAATTAGTAAAAACCCTAGCGAGGCAGCTGTTACAATTTCATGTAATTCCATTTATTAGTTCGTGAATTATTTTGCTAAGAGTGAGGCTGCTTTTGTTATTTTCAAAGCAATGGATCAAAAAGAAATTCCTGTTTCAATTTTACACCGCTTTTTGATGAAGAAAAATACAGTTCAAGCGAAACAATGGCTTGTAAACTGTTACGGGGACTCCGCTTCATCAGAAACAACAATAAAACAATGGACGATGGTTTGCTGACTTCAAACATGGTCGTAGAGACACCGATGATGCCTAACACAATGGACGTTCAGAAAACATCAAAAACATCCACAAAATCGTGTTGAATGATCGAAAACTGTTCATCAAGACAACGCACCGCGTCACAAGTCCGTCAAAACAATGGCAAAACTGAATGAATTGAAACTTCGAATTGCTGATTCGGATCCCAGCAACTACTGAGATAAATGAGATAATTTCAGGGCAAGAAGAACTAAAAACTACTTGGGAAAAATATGTGAAGGATTTATTTAATGATCAATCCCAGCAAGACTACGATTTGAACATTAAAAATTATATATTTTCGGGACAATAGGTGTTAAATGCAACAAATTCTGCAAAAAATACAATATCCGTAAGACCGGATGAAATTCCAGCTGAATTATATAAACTTGTAGATGAAGAAAATATAGGAATTATGGTTAAAATACAGGGTGGCTGATGAAAGCCGCTACCAAAAAAAAATTGAATAACTTTTTTTCTTTTTAAGTTATCTGTTCCATTTTTGTTTTAATTTGCAGATTGATCTTTAAAATTTATTAAAATGGATAACTGGGACACGCAAACAAGAATTTGGATAGTCCGCCGCTATCACGCACTGGAGTCAGTAGTTTTGGTACAGAGAGAGTACAGGCGGATGTTTGGCGGCGATCCCCCAAGCAGATGGACCATAATGAGACTGATGAATAATTTTGGTGAGCAAGGAACAGTCGCAAGAAGGCCTTATCATCGAGACCCACCAGTTCGGACGGAGGAAACGATCGCTGCTGTAGCTGCAGCTATACAAAGCAATCCAAGGGTTTCAACAAGAAGCTTATCTGCTCAACTTGGTGTCAGCCGACAGTCTTTGCAAACAATAATGCACAAAGATTTAGACTTATTTCCCTACAAAATTCAAATGGTTAACAAACTGAATGCAGCAGACTTGCCGATTCGCTTGGAATTTTGCCAGAAGATCCTGCAAATGGTGGAAGAAGACCAAAACATGTTAAACTGCCTTTTCATGTCTGATGAGGCCCATTTCGATTTAAACGGCAATGTGAACAAACAAAATTGTCGAATATGGAGTACTTCTAACCCACAGATGCTCCACGAGACGGAATTGTATCCTCTTCGCGTGACAGTGTGGTGTGCGGTTTCTTCAGGCTATATTGTCGGGCCTTATTTTTTTGAAGAAAATGGTCACACCGTTACGGTTACTGGAGACCGTTATTTGAAAATGCTGAAAGAATTTTTCTATCCAGAACTATGCCGAAAGAGAATTCCTTTCAACTCTGTGTGGTTTCAACAAGATGGGGCAACGTTTCACATAGCCCAGACTGTTATGACAGAGTTGCGACGAAAATTTCCCAATAAACTGATTTCAAGAAACTCCGACTTTCGTTGGCCCCCCAGGTCGCCTGACCTTACTGCACCTGACTTTTTCTTGTGGGGTTTATGTAAACAAGAAGTTTATAAAACAAAGCCAACAAATTTGGATGAACTAAAACAATCCATTCGGGCAACAATTGCGGCTATTCCTGTCGCAACTCTCAAAGCAGCAATGAACAACTTTTTACTAAGATGCCGCACTTGTGTCAACGAGCATGGGGGGCATTTAAATTCAATTATTTTTAAAACTAGTTAAGCTACATTTAATAAAATTTAATGACCTTCAACTTGAAAAAAAAATAAATGAATTCCATACACTAAAAAAAAAGTTATTTGAGTTTCTTAATGTAGCAAAATTCATCAGCCACCCTGTATTTATTAAATATAATCTACGATTATGGAGTATATCCAAAGGAGTTGCCGTTGCCTAAATAATCGAGAGCTAACAAATGCGATGATTATTGACTCATTAGTTTAATGAGTCATGGCTTGAAAATATCCCTTAAGATCCTGCACAACCGTTTATTTACAAAATACGAACAATCAATTGGTCGTAAACAATTTGGATTCAAACAAGCTATGGCAACATGTGAAGCTTTGTTCAGCCTTCAAGTCTTGGTAAAAAATATTAAAGACGTCCAGGAATTTTTATATAATAACGAAGTGAAACACGTCTTCTTATTCCAAGAACTTTATTTCAACTCGTCGTTTAACAAAAACTCTTCTTAACCTAAAGCTTAACTAATATTTAACATTTATGAGAATGGGAGAAAGTATGTTGAGTGTATGTTGAGTGCGTGAGTAAGCGTGTGGGTGTAGAGTGTGAGAAAGTATGTAAAACAGTTGTTGGTTTAAATAACAGTTAGCATAAGTAATTAAATATAAGAGTAAGATTAAGTTAGAATTAAGAGTAGGTATAATATAGGAATAGGGTGATCATGTAACTAAGTATAGTATGTAACATTATAATATAACTCCTCCACCCTTAAGTTATTTGCTTCCACGCAAATAAGTACCTAATAAATTTACAAAACTAGAGTTATTTTGAAGTGCATATTTGTTTTTGTTTACGCACGTAATTTCTGTCTTTTTTTTTTCTTATTTTTATTTTTATTTTTATTTCTTTAGGTGAATACATGCAAGATCAATTTGAACTATCATTGGTAAACCTGTATTTTCTTTTCCATTGACTCTTATAATATTTAGATTTTCGGTTATTGGAAGTATCGACAACATAATTGCCTTGACGATCATGACTTTCAAGTTTCTTATACTTCGGCTGAGCTTTCTCTATTTGCCTATTCACGACTATGTTTTCCAACTGCTCCCCTTTACAGTTTCTATCCACATTTAATTTATTAATTTTTTGTATTTTACGCTTTTCATATTCGTTACTCAAATTTTCTATTTCTTCTTTACTAAAATTTTTAATTATAAAATCAATTGGTCTTTTTTTCGTACTTGAGTGTATAGTTCTATTATAAGTTTCAAAAATTTTGAATAATTTTTCTTCCAAGGTTAATGTTGTATTACTTTTATCTGCTTTTAATATTCGTAGATGCTCATTGAGTGTGCCATGTAACCTCTCAATGTCTGAGTTTCCGGTTTTAAGATATGGTGTCGTTGTGTGCGTATCAATCTCCTGTTCTTTTAAAAACAATTTAACTGCGCTATGAAGTATGCAACGATCGTTGTCAAATATAAGTTTATTCATTTTGCCTAAAAATAAAATACGCTCTTTTAAAGCTGCTAAAATTGATATCCAATTTCGATCATTCAATTTGTGAAATGTCGCATATTTAGAAAATTTATCTATTGTGGTTAAATAAAATGTATTTCTGCAGGGAAACCATATGTCAATATGAACTATATCGTTAAAGTGTGATGGACTTTCAGAAATTTGGTATGGAATTTTGATAGGATTTCTGTCATGTTTAGCAATATTACATATAGAGCAATTATTTATAAAAATCGTTATTATTTTATATAGTTTAGGGTAAAAGTATTTATTTTTTAGTTCTGAATATACTTCCTGTATTCCCCTATGGTTATTTCGAATATGTTCTTTTTCTATTATTGTTAACATGTCATTTTTATCCGTAACTTCTATTAAAACAACGTTTGATTTGTACAAAGTAAGATTATTATTCTCAAAAAAATTTACGTATATATACTGGAACTTTATAAATAGTTCATTATCATCACAAAAAATGCACATAATTCCCTTGTTTATCAAGACTTTTTCCATGATATCTTTTAAATTCGAGTTTTTTGTTACTACTATATGAGTCTGACACTATTTGTTAACGATTTTTATAAAAAACTGTTCACTTTGACCGTAACTGAGATATATCTGATTTTTGTAATAATTAATGCTTTTTTCTGTTATAAATATATATTTTGAATTATCCTCAAGAGCACTGTGTGCTGTTTCTATAGACATTGAATCCAAATTATCACACTTTTCATCATCAATTTCCATTTTACTGCCTTCAATATTATTGTACAAATTAGCTACTTCACTATTTTTATTATACTGCTCAAAATATCTGCTTAATGTATCTGCAACGTTATTATCTTTTCCCTTAATATACGTTATTTCAAAATCGTATTCATTTAGAAGTATTTTCCATCTTTGTAATTTCATATTAGGCTCCTTTAGATTGTGAAGCCAAATAAGCGGTTTATGATCCGTTTGGATGATGAACTTTCGTCCATATAAATAAGTTCTAAAATGCTTTACAGCCCATACCATAGCCAGAGCTTCTTTCTCTATAGTGGAATATCTTATCTCATGATCACATAAAGTGCGAGATGCATAGCATATAGGGTGATTTTTTTGGCTTAGTACCGCGCCAATAGCGAACTGAGATGCATCAGTTGTAAGCACAAATTTTTTACCAAAGTCTGGTGGCTGTAAGACAGGTTCATTGGTAATTAGAGTTTTTAATGTATTAAAAGCTTTTAAAAAATCCATATTTTTAAAATCCAATATTGCGTTTGCCTTCAGAAATCGAACCATTGGGTAAGCTACTTTTGCGTAGTCCCGTATAAATTTCCTATAATATCCTGTCATACCAAGGAATTGTTTTATTTCTTTTACACTAGTTGGGGGTTTCATATTATTAATCGCCGTTATTTTCGAAGGATCCGGTTTTATACCGTCTTCAGATACAATGTGTCCCAGAAATTTTGTTGTGAAGTCAGCAAATTGACATTTGTTAAATTGAATTTTTAAATTCGACGCTCGTAGAGTATTAAATATTTTCTTAATTGAGACTATATGCTCGTCAAAACTAGTTGAAAATATAAGTATGTCGTCTAAGTAAACAACACATATTTTATTTATATATTCCCTTAAAACATAATTAATTAACCTCTGAAAAGTGGCAGGTGCTGTCTTAAGGCCAAAGGGCATACGGGTGAACTCATAATGGCCATCTGCCGTTGAAAAAGCCGTTTTTGCTCTATCATTAGGGTGTACTTCAATTTGGTGAAATCCCTTTGCTAGGTCAATTGTGCTGAAGTAGCAACATTTTCCCAATTTGTCGAATATGTCTTGCATATTCGGAATTGGGAACTTATCATCGACTGTTTGATCATTGAGCTTCCGGTAATCAATGACAACTCGCCATTGCGGTGCCCCATCTCTATTCGCCTTTTTGGGTACAACCCATAAAGGTGAATTATATGGGCTATTACTTGGTACAATTATTTTTTGAGCTAGCATATCACGAATTTGCCGATCTACTTCCGATCGATGTATTACCGGATACCTATAAAGTTTACTGTACACTGGGATATCAGTTTTTGTTATTATTCTGTGTTGAATTTCTTTGGTAAAGGGCAAGCTTTCTCCTTCTTTGTAAAATATATCCTGATATTCGTTTAAAAGTGTACTTAGTATTTCCTTGTCTCTTATATTTAAATGTTTAGCAAAAATATCATTGGAGGATTTATCTATTCTATCTTCATAAGTAAGTATTTCTAAGTTTCCATTTTTTAAATATTCATTTTCTAAAATCTCTTCTTCTTTATTAAAATATATAGGTATAGTTGCTTCATCGGTTTTTAGTTTTCTATTTTGATAATCGATTATTGTATTTAAAAAAAGTAAAATATTGTTTCCTATAATACCATCGAAATATTTATGAAATGAGTATTCCAGAAAGCTCACACAAGTATTGGGTTTGTTAAATTCTTTAAATAAAGGTATAGAATATTGCTTACTCGTATAGACAGTTCTTCCCAAAACTTTTAATACGCGAATGATTGGCTTAACAGCATACTTAGGGTTGCATACTTCAGGATTTATTATGCTATACTCTGCCCCTGTATCAATTATAAACCTAAGCTTTCTAATATGCGTATCAATCACTATATAGGGTAATTTCTTTTCCCGGGATATTGAAAATTTTGAAAACTCTCGTTAACACCTAACTCCATTGGTTCAACTGATGTATTTTTATAATTTTGGTTACTATAAGGATTCCTAGTTGTATCAATATAATTTGTTGTTTGAAAATTGTTTTCAGGTTGCCGGCCTGTTTGTCTGCTATACCTATTACTAAACATCGGCTGTGATGAAAAATTTTGACTATCGTTTGCATGACGCTGCTGGAATGTTGTATTGTTGTTGTAAGGTTGTCCACTGTTGTTCTTGTTAAAATTTTGTCCATTATATTTGTTATAGCAAGATTTACTGTCATTACTGTTGTAGTTTTGCCTACTACTATTACGAAATTGTCTATCATTATTGTTGTTGAAATTTTGTCTAATACTATTTTTATTATTATTTTGTTGAAAATTTGAATGGCTGCATGTTATATGTGTAACATGATCACAATATTTTTTATTGTTATATTTCAGATACCCATTGGATTTTATTATGTCATACGCGTCTTTTAAATTTTTCGGATTCCTGCTCACAATAATACTCCTAACAGGCTCCGGTAATCCATATTTGAAAGAATTGAGAGCAATTCTGCCATTACTTTCACAATTAATTTCTAGGGAATTGTTATTACTAAAATACAGAGCATTATTTAAGCGACATAATAAAGCATTTAGATTATTATAAAAATTTTCTATAGTTGAATCACACCGACAAGATCTTATTTTATCAATTAACTCATCAACAGATTTTTGTTCGCCGTGATTATCAACTAAAATTTTCTTTATTTCTGGCCAGGTATCTACATTGCCATTAATTAGAATTGATCTTCTTGCACTTCCAATTACTTTGCCTTTAATATTACCCATAAGCAAAATTTTAAACTCTATAGGGAATGATTCTAATATGGATATCATTAAATCAATTCTTTGTACAAAACTTAAAAGAGCATCTGCATTTCCATCATAGCTTGGTATACTACTTAAATTTGTAGAAATAATCTTAAATTTAGTGTTTACATCTAAGTTATCCATTTTATATTTATACTTATTTTATATACGTTTGTCCCTTATTTATTTCCTTTTCTTAATCTTAGTGTTTTTTTTTGTTTTTTTTTTTTTGTTCCTCACAAAGGTATATGTTTGTACGTATATTTATTTATACGAGTATGTACATATATATGTAGGTATGAACCTTTTTAAATTTTTTTTTCACTATAGCACAACTTACTTTATGGTATATCTGCGAATATGTACTTATGTATATATGTATGTAACTCTGTTAATTTGAAAATTTATGTTGGATGACGCCACTGCTTTCGTTGATATGTTCTCCGATGCCGCCGCTGCTGCTTTCTCGCTGCTGTTGTGTTTGATGTTGTTGCTGTTGATGGTGCTGCTGCTGCTGTTTTTGTTGTTGAAAGTGTTGCTGCTGCTGCTGTTGATTTGGCTTTATTTTATTCCAGTCTCTCACTTTGAATTTACTTCAAGGTGACCTTTAATTGACTTCAAGGTTTTATTTTCCAGCATTTCAATAATAGGAACGAATGTTTATGAAACTGGATTCACGTTTACACCTGAATATACAACCGTCGGCATTTTTCACAATTTTTTCACTGCCATTTAGCACTAGAAAGATTACTTTTAAAACACCGGTGCGCTTAAAATCTACTAAGCATTTCCCGTTAGTCGGCCTTTAGATTTTCACACAATAGCGGTAAAAAAAAATTAAGTCTCGAATTAAAAGTATTTCTTTTGTTTCTCAAACAAATCTGTTTTACTTGAAGCGCCGCCACACTTTACGTGCATTCTGTTGCGCTACCGAATTACAACTTTTTATAATTTTTTAATTTTTGCCGTGCCTTTTAGGCTTTTAACCGACTGCGCCAATAACGAAGTGAAACACGTCTTCTTATTCCAAGAACTTTATTTCAACTCGTCGTTTAACAAAAACTCTTCTTAACCTAAAGCTTAACTAATATTTAACATTTATGAGAATGGGAGAAAGTATGTTGAGTGTATGTTGAGTGCGTGAGTAAGCGTGTGGGTGTAGAGTGTGAGAAAGTATGTAAAACAGTTGTTGGTTTAAATAACAGTTAGCATAAGTAATTAAATATAAGAGTAAGATTAAGTTAGAATTAAGAGTAGGTATAATATAGGAATAGGGTGATCATGTAACTAAGTATAGTATGTAACATTATAATATAACTATATGCTTCATTGACTATGAAACGGCTTTTGATAAGATACTGCACATAAAACTATTTAGCATTTTAAGGCAAATGGACGTTAATTGAAAATAAATAAGCTGCATTTCCAACTTGTATTGGGGCAAAACTGCGATCGTGAGACTACAAAATGACGTGACGAGTGATGGTTCAATCAAAAGAGGAGTTCGCCAAGGTTGTGTTTTATCACCAATGCTCTTCAATTTATACTCGGAATATATATTTGAAAAAGCTTTGGCATCAGTCAACTTAGGAATGAAACTCAACGGCGAAATAATAAATAACATACGATTTGGCGATGACACCCCAATACTGACGGACAAAATTAATGACCTGCAATTATTCCTTAAAGAAGTCAGCGGAAAAAGTCTGCAATACGGCCTAGGTATTAACACCCAAAAAACAAAATTCATGGTTGTTTCAAAAAACTCTCAACAAATCACCAATTCAAACATTTATAATATGACAATCCGATCCAAAGAGTATCCCGATTTAAGTATCTAGGATGTTGGCTTAGCCAAACATGGACAAATGACAGAGAAATTTGCTGTCGGATTGAAGCAACGAGTCAAGCTTTCTTCAATTACAGGAAAAAATTCAATTACAAGTTTTCTTCAATTACACTAAAAGTTTGCGCATAAAATTATAAGTTACCCAACTAAGTTCCCGCTGTTTGTCAATAGATGCCGTCAGCAGTGTGTGCTAGTCGATACCAACAGAACCTAAACATCATAAACCAAGCTTAGGCATATGGTAAACGAACTGCTTAGACACATTGGTGTTTTTGTGTTGGTATCATATACTTTTGGTTTTATGAAAATGTCTAATTTTGTGCCGAATAATCGTCATTTGCGGGAAGTGTTGATTTTCCTTTTTCATTCGAAAAAAACGGCGGCTTTATGGAGATGCTGCTTTAAGTCAAACAACGTGCCGAGATTGGTTCCGTCGCTTTAAAGACGGTGATTTTAATGTTGACGACCGTCCGCGTGAAGGAAGGCCAAAAACCTTCGAAGACGCTGAATTGGAGGCATTGCTCAATGAGGATCCGTGTCAAACGCAAGAAGAGCTTGCTTCAGTATTAGGAGTTACCCGCCAATTTCCAAGCGATTGCATGCTTTGGGAATGATTCAGAAACAGGGGACTTGGGTTCCTTATGAGTTAAAACCAAGGGATGTTGAACGACGTTTTTTCGCCTGTGAACAACTGCTCCAGCGGTAAAAAAGGAAGGGGTTTCTTCATCGCATCGTGACGGGTGATGAAAAAAGGATTCATTACAGCAATTCAAAGAAAAGAAAGTCGTGGGGACTGCCCGGTCATGCTTCTACATCGTCGCCTCGGTCGAATATTCACGCTGCGAAGCTGATGCTATGTATTTGGTGGGACAAGGTTGGTGTTATTTATTATGAACTGTTAAAACCAAACGAAACCATCACTGGGGATCGGTATTGACTTCAATACACGGAGAGGCACGAAAAAGGGATTCTACAGCATCACAACGCTCTGCCTCACGTTGCCAAACCCGTTAAAAACTACCTGGAAACACTGAAATGGGAAATCCTACCCCACCCCCCATATTCTCCAAATATTGCACCGCCCGATTATCACCTGTCCCGAAAGATGGCACATGGTCTAGGTGACCAGCAGTTCCATTCAGCCATCAAATGGCTTGATCCGTGGATAGCCTCAAAAGAAAAAGGTGGGAAAAAGTAGTAGCCAGCGATGGGCAATACTCTCAATGATTCACTTGTAACCATTTTTTCAGAATAAAGTTGTATTTTCATCAAAAAAACAGCGAGAACTTAGTTGTGCACCTAATACGTCTTCGGTACCTTTAATGTTACGTTCGGTCTATTTTGTTGTAGGGTTTGGAGGCATGGACCCTAAAGGTTACGAGTATGAATAAATTAGAGGCGTTTGAGATGTGGAGCTATCGGCGGATGATGAAAATATCGTGGACAGACAAAGAAGTCTTAACGAAACTTAGAAAATATAGAGAGCTGTTATTAGCGATAAAGCGCCGCATATTTTGATAATATTATTCGTGGTCCCAAATATCAATTGTTACATTTGATTGTGCAAGGTAAAATCGAAGGCAAACGAGTAATTGGAAGGATGCAAATATCTTGGATACGTAATATGAGAGGGTGGAAGGATTAGGGCAGTTGGTTGAAGCAGCCCGAAGCAGAGATAATTACCAACATCTAATATTTTATAGTTTTGTTTAATGTAAAGAAGAAAGAATTATTTATCACATTTCTATTAAAATTAATGAACAATTTATTTCTGTGGTCGCTTACATTCTGTATTATTAATTTTCAAAGAAGGAAGAAGAAGAAGATATTATTGCTGAAACTGAGACCTATTTTGAGGCAAAAAGATAAATCGTTCTACAAAAGTGGTTTTGAAATGTTCGAGCGGCGCTGGAATGATAGCGTTGTTCTTGATGAAAATTACGATGATGAATAAACCCAATTTTGAACAAAAAAAACGTGCTTTCTATTTTCGGAACTTTTCAGCCCATGTGTTAATTATTTAAACTAACATTTGAGTTATCAGAATTTTTAAGTATTCAATCGAAAATCCGTCAAAATTACGGGCTCCGTAAATCGAGTGTTCACAAAACTTATGACACGGCCAAGTTTGGAAGATCATAACTTTAAGAGGATTTATATGAACCAGAGTGGTCTTAAGCTTCTGCGCATAACTGTAAAAAATGTTTACCTTAAATATTTTTCATATATAAAATTATTTTTGCAACACACCAACGAAACATTCAAATGAGTGCCGCGGGAATTTCAATATACTTTTGTTGTTTGTACTGGTGACACTGCTAATGGCTTCCAAAGCCTAAATTAAAAAAAAAAAAAATACTAATAATAATACTCACAGCATCTGCAATTTAAATGCAAAACCTCTGCAGCCAATGAACACCTCCCATGTTGCGGCTGCGTTAGTTCGTAAATTAGTGCAACTTATCGAGGAGGAAAAAGCGGACCAAACAGTGAGAGTGAATAAATGCAAGACACTGTGCGGAGAGCGAGTGAAAGGGCGAATTGCAGATGGTGTGGTGGCGCTGGGTGCGCGTTCAATGTGGTCAAGTGCAAAACGGCATTTGTGAGCGCTAAATTGCCACTTAAGCGCACATTACGTGCATTTTGTGTTTATTTTCATGCCTGAAACAGTGCAAGCAACAAATAAGCGCTAAAAACTAAAACATACAACAACAACAAAAAGAGTGGAATGTGCAAAAGGAACAATATCAGTGGCATGGCAGCTGGACTATAGTAAGCGCCAAAGTGACATCAGTAATACCAGCGGCACCGCAACCACTTTCCACTGCGGCCGCCACGGTAACCGCCAAACACACTCTTACCGGCGCTTCAACGCCAACGCCAACACCACCAACTGTTCACCACATTCATTGTTTGTTCGCTCTGTCCATTGTGTCCGTCAGCAATTTATGCTGTTGCACGCGCATTCATTTCGTATTTTAAATTTCAATTCCGTATTTTAATAATTGCCTCCTGACGTATCGCGGCTGGAGTGGCAACGTGGCGCGGCGTGGCATGGCGTGGTGCTGCACAAAAACTGTCCGTGAATTTTTGCAGTTGTTCGTTCTCACCATTCCGCCACGGCTATGGCTTCCACCCGCTTTCCGTTCGCTTGATTCCAATTCTAATTAAGGTTGGCGCAATAAACTACTGATGTTGCACCGCCTGCTGGTTGAGCTTGTACATACTTACATACATATAGGGTGCTTCAAAAGTGATCCAGATTTTTGATAAGCTTTGACAAACTTAGTCATGGAGCGAAACTCAGTTGAGCGACAGCCAGACGGCACTCAGGGCAGTGTCATCCTGTGAGTCCACACTGATTCTTGTGGGTATCAAAAACGGAACGCGCAGTCATAGCCGTCAGTCATTTGAGTCCCAGAGCATAGGGGTATAACTGTTAACAAAGTAGTGGAAGCATTCGGTGGAGAGGATACGGCCTCGTTAGTAACAGGATACGAGCCATTACTTGCTATGGGACAACACATGATCAAGGAGAAGCTTAGAAGTGAAGAGCTAAGGCTAAGGGAGGTTAGGTGGCACCAAATTATGGGGACACGTCGGGAGAAATCCTTACTGGCGGGTACAATAAAAAGAGGTTGAGGAAACTCATAACTCTCCCTAAGGATAAACCGAGAATGCTCATAGGTCTCTGCAGATTGCGCTGTCTGCGATATATTCCTGGGATATGGTCCTGGACTCTTGTCGTTTTTGTGAGCAGTCTCCGGAGACTGAAATGCACATTCCCCTTGAATGCGGAGCCACAGCACAGGGAATATTGAGACATCTCGGCCAATTGCAGCCAGAAGAAAGGTACATATACGCGCTCAGCTCAACCCAACTATATCTTAAGTTCAATAAGGGAACTGGGCTTGAATGAGGCAATGTGGTGAGTAGAGGGCACAAAAGGCCATGAATTGCAAACTTCAAATCAAATCAAGTCGATACTCAGTTGGACAAAGCGAGCCAAACGTGTTACGCAGAGGGTCGCTCTGAAAGAAGCCACGTTCCGGAAACAAAACTGACGCGTTTGGGTTCTGAAAATCCACCCATAATTCAAGAAAAAACTCTATACTCACAACGAGCCATTGTTTCATAAAGTTTTTGGTCTGGGGGGCTATCGATCTGCACTTCTTCGAAATTATGCTGGTAGCGTTGTTACGGTGAACGGTGGATGTTATTGAGTCAAGATGACACACTTTTTATGAGCTTAATTAGTTGGTATGGGCTTGGAAAATATGTACGTGGTTTTAGCAGTATGTTGCTGTTTGCCACACAATTCATGAAACAATGGCGCTATTGCGAACGGAATTCCCAGGATAATTTATCTCATGAAGCAACGAAGTCAAATGGATGCCAAAATCTTACGATTTGAGACCATTTAAGTTCTTTCTTTTTAGTTCTTTCTAAAAAGTAAAGTCTATGCCAATAAGTCCGATTTGATTCCAGGGCTAAAGAAGGAAATCGTACGCGTTGTAAATCATGTATGGTTCAGCCCTGTGTTGCCAGAGGTATCGTGGTGGACGCTTAGCACATATTACGTTGTATTTATAAAAGAAAACCCGCAACCTCATACAATCACCCTGTACATACTGATCACAATCACTACAGCATAGGGTTAAGAGCGACGCATTGACCATTGATAATAAATTTGCACTGCATTCAGCTCTTTAAATGGTCTTTGGTGGCAGTTAATTTTAGATGAATGTTGATATTACTAACATTCTTATGGTTGCGTTCATTGTTATAACATTTATTTGGTTCATTTTCGAAAGTTTTTGGCGAAAACGAAATTAATTGAAATGTTGATTTAGTAAATGTACGCTTAAGTTGACAAACGTTTGTGGAATACTTAAAGAAAATTAAAATTTTGCTAAATGATCCAGTTCTCTTTGATTGATTTTTATTTGTGTCAAATAAGCGAATGCTTTGCTTTGAAGATTACTTTCAAAAGTCGGGCAAATGAAAAGAAAAATATTTTCTAGGTTTAACTATTTTGACTTTGGAAGATTTTGTTGACCATTTATAATAAATAGTAAAATTTAATAGTTTGGTTACAGCACTAGCTACCAAGGCTATTAGCTGTATACCAAAAATAGAGTTCCAGAAATATATATTTCGAGAGTTGAATGAAACACTGGCATAAGTGCATTACAGTTATAGGGAGTACTTGAATTTCGAGTTTTCTGAATATATGCCTGGAACTTTTTGATCAAGATGCTCGTTATTAATCAGATTAAAGTCGGTAACGAAGGTCGAAACTGTCACTGTATTTTTTGTTTAACTTGATTCAAGGAGACATTGATTGTGCGTTTCTCTAGCAACTAATTAATTTTCTTATACCGGTAAGTATTGCACGAAGCTCTTATCCTTTATCTTTCAAAATATTCAAAATAAGTTTTGAGTCAAATGCATCTATTGTTCAGGCTCTATCGGAGTTAATTGTTGACAGCTGTTTTGCTTGCACGTGTTTCGGCTCGTCTTCGATTTTTAGCTATTCAAAAAGATGGATCAAAGAACCTGTATCAAATTTTGTGTGAAAAACGAAATTAAGTGCGCGGATGCATTCCGAAAGTTGACTGTGTCATACGGAGAAGCTACTTTGGACCAAAGCAACGTTTATCGGTGGTACAAAATGTACTCAGAAGGCCGTGAACATGAACATTGCTAATGAGATGTTGGACTTTGACGACCCAAATATGCTCCAGAGGGTCATAATTTGTGACGAATCGTGGGTTTATGGTTATAACGTGGAAACCAAAGATCAATCATCGCAATAGAAGCTGCCGACGAACCAAGACCGAAAAAAGAGAGCCAAGTTCGGTCGAATGTAAAAGTTTTGCTTACCGTTTTCTTCGATTGCAGGGGCGTTGTGCATCATGAGTTCATGCCACATGCTAAAACGTTCAAAAAGGAATATGCAAAGGAACCTCCAAGCTATGGGCAATTTGCGCGAAGCAATCCGCCATAAACACCCGGATCTGTGGAAGAACAAAAATTGGCTCTTACATCACGATAACGCCTCTGCTTACATATCGTTGCTTATGCGCGACTTTTTGGTCAAAAACAACACACTAATGATGCCACAGCCACCGTGTTCCCCAGATCTGGCCCCCTGTGACTTTTTCGTGTTCCCGAAACTGAAGAGGCCCATGAAAGGACGATGCTACGCTACAATTAACAAGATAAAGACGGCATCGAAGAAGGAGCCGAACAAGTAAAAAAAAAAAAAACGATTTTTTGAAGTGCTTCGAAGATTGGAAAAAACGTTGGCACAAGTGCATAATATCTCATGGGGACTACTTTGAAGGGAACAAAATAGATATTAATGAATAAATAAATAATTTTTGAAAAAAAAAACACAAAATTCGCGATACTTTTTGAACACACCTCGTATAATGATTGTTCGTTTTATAATTTTGAGTCCGCTAAAAATTTGTAATTTATTTATGGACTCCTCGCCATTCAATTTGCATACTCGTAGCTGTGTTTACTGGACGATCGGCACACACAAGGAAAAGCTAGGGTTACCATTTAACCTCCATTACAGAAGCTGTGGGACCCTTCAGAGAAGGAGACTGTTGGGCACTTTCTCTGTAAATGTCCGGTTTTGGCTGATAGACGACTAAGGTCACTGAGTGGTACTTTCTTCGACAGCCTGGGGTAGTGCGCCAACCTAAATCCAATTAATCTCCTGCATTATATCAACAGATATCTGCCTGTTGGAGGTCTCATAATCGTATCAAGACGGCACTTCAGTGCTACCTGAGGAGTGATGAACTGGCACTTCAACCATTTCACCTACCTACCTACCTATTTCACTTTAGCGAATAGGTAAGATAAGATAATAGCAAAATTGGGGGAGTGTTATTTTTCATTTGTGTAATTAAGATATCGTAATACACCACAGTAATGCAGGGTTATTTGTTAGCTGAAATGACTAACACTAATTTTTTTTCTCCATGAGAGGGATTGGCTTAGTTTCGACCACATAATTCCAATGCTTCTTTAACTTTGTATTTATAAAGTATTTGTTCACCAGATTTAGAAGTAAAATAGTAAGTATAGTAATAAAAGTAAAATAAGTTGAATATAATTTAAATAAAAAATGCCCGACATGCAAAAATTGTACCCATGGGATACTTAGATAAGTGTTGACCCATACCCCGGTCTACTTAGACCATTGAAATCAGTTTGCACTGCAACTGGTATCGCACTAATGCATGTAGGCTATAAATCTCACAGACTACGAAGGCACTGCTCTCAAGCAAAAAATGCATTTTATTGCATTTCAACTACCTACACACGGGAAGATGAAAGTTTCAAGTCAGCGCCCGCTTAGCAATAAATCTCCACTGACTACGAACAATATGTTGAAGGTACAATTTAATTTTAGAGTAGTGAAATTGTTAAATCTCAGAAATCTGCAATCGGAAGCAGCTCAAACAACTTGGCTAACTGAACGAGAAAAAAAAATGGGGGAAAAAAACAAAAACAAATAAATAATGTAAAACGCGATAAAGATACACACATTTCCCAGCCAAAATCTATGGATGTACGCACAGTCACTCACACCTTATTTCATACAGATGTGACTTCTTTGTAAGGTGTTCTATATTTCACAATATTTTGCGAAAATGGAAAAACAGTGTAGGCAGATATCTCATTTATTTTGCTTTATCTCATTTCTCAAGATAAAATACAAAATGTGTCCATGTGACATTTCATTGTAATGCAAAACAACAAAAAAAAAGCGTACAGCAAATGCACGCCGCAACTTAAATGAGTTTTTAGTATGCCAGTGTTTGTAGAGTGATTTTGACATAAGGGGTTAGGGGCAGGCAGAATTTCCAAAAAATTTAATTTTTTTTGCATTGTCATAAAGCATAATACAGTAGAAGCCCGATAAGTACAATTGGAAAATTTCAGCAATGATTGCACTTAGCGAAAAATTGCACTTTTGCGAATTTCTCCTGTGGATCGAGGAATACCTAGGGAAACATATTTTAACTCTATTCAATGCAATTAATGAGCTCAAAAGGTCGATATTCAAGAAAAATGAACACATATTTATTGAAATTAATACAAAGAGATCAATGCGGAAGGACATATGAGTGTGTGCTCCAAAATTCAATTATTTTTTTTTGGAAAAACTTTGTTATTTTCGATTGCGTTTTCTCGTAACACTTTTCAGGTGCTTTTGATTGAATATCAGGCAAACAAGCGATCTGATTGAATGACAGTACATCGTTCTGTTCACCCCATTTCAAAATTGTATTGACACAGCCAAAAATCGATTCATGCTGGACTTTTTCGGTTGTTTCTTCTTGAGTAGTATCTTCGGGTTCATTGGCTTCACTATCACCTTCATCTATTCCTAATTCCAAAACCCAATTGCGGATTTCATCTGTGTCTGCATCACCCACATAGTTTTCGACCATCTCATTTAACCGTTGTAATCCTCCAACAAGAAGGGGGTCGTCAATTTCGATATCCAATGGCATATCGTCTGGATTAGATTCAATAATCGCGTCAACTGTTGGGCTTGTACCCAGTACGCTTTTCCAGCATTTAGCGATCGTTTCGTTAATGAAGAATCTTTTTCACTAATTATGGTTTCCATTAGCAATGTTTTGTATTGAATTTTTGTCAAGTTAATAACACCTTGATCCATTGGCTGTAAAATCGCTGTACAATTGACCGGAAAATACATCACTTCGATCTCACCACAAACTAATTCTTCTTCGGGCGGATGAGATGGGGCTTGATCCAGCAAGAGTAATGCTTTGGGTGGAACATCATTTTCTTTGGCGAATTTTTTCACTTCTTCGACAAAATTATCAAAGAACCACTTTTTGAAAATATCCCGCGTCATCCAAGCAGTCTTGTTGCTAGCATAATTCACCGGTAGACGAAAATTTTTAAAACAACGCGGATTCATAGATTTGCCGATCGTTAATGGTTTTATTTTGTGGCTGCCATCACCATTTGCACACAAAAGAAAACTGATTCGATCTTTTGAAACTTTCGTGCCTGGAGCACTCTTTTCATCTTTCGAAACGTAGGTTTTATTTGGCAAAAGTTTCCAAAAGAGCCCCGTTTCATCAGGATTATATATTTGTGACGATTTTCGCCGTCAATTTTTCCTTAGATGGCTCAATGGCTTCTGGATCACAAGATAATGATTCACCAGTCACAGTCAAATAGCGTCCGAAGCGTTTCTTGAATCGCGAAAACCATCCATCACTTGCATTGAATTGTTCTCCATCCTTTTTTATTTCATCAAATATTTTAAATGCTTTGCTTTTCAATATCAAGCTAAAAACAGGAGCATTTCGTCGCCGCTGATTCATGAAAAACTGGTACAAACGCTTCTCGAGCTCTGGATGATTGCCAAACCGCAAAGTTTTCCATTTATTTCCTAGTGAAAATGAATTGTATGCATTTTCTTTTAATGAACGGGATTGTTTTTTTATTCGGCAAATCGTTGCGCAATCAACTTTGTATTCGAATGCAAGATCTCGTTGTTTAACGCCTTTTTCAATTTTTTCAGAATCTCATCTCTTTCTTTCAATGTAAGAAAATGTAGATTCTTTTTCACTTTTCCCATGATTTTATGTGATGAAAGCAAAAAAAAATGATTCAAACTCCGAACGATTGTTTTACTCTCAAGAACCAGCTTGAAACCAACGCGTGTTGAATGTCACAAACGATTCGATGCCATATTTTATGATATCAGCGCTACAATTTTACAGTTATTTGTAAAAATCAAAAATCACAAAGCGTGAGAACACTGTTTTTGGTCGCAATAATTCAGAGAACCATAACTGTGCATAGATATAAAGCTGTGTCTTCGCGCGTGATGAACGCAAATACATTGCCGTATTAAGTAAAAAATTTCTTCGAACAAGAATTCTTTTGCGCCCGAAAATTGCAATTTTTTATTGCTCTTTTCGAGTTTTCTATGGACTCAAAATCGAATTGTACTTTCCGCGAAATTGCAGTTATCGGTATTGCACTCATCGGGCTTCTACTGTATCTTAAAAATATTGTGTGAAAATGAAGTGAATCTGACAAATACTTTTCGAGTTATTCAACAAGTACTAACCCTGCTGGGGTGCTCCAGAATCGATAGCAACACTTTAAATGCGTTTCTCTCAAAACTATGTTTTTGAACTGGTCATCACTGTAATTTAAAAGCCGCTTGGTAGATTTCAATAAAATTTATACTGCTTTGAAAAACATAAACAACTCGTGCCTGATCGAAGAATTTTTTTTTTTTTCAATTTCGATTTTTTGAAACAATAGATTGTCCGTTTTTTTTTCGAAAATCTAAAAAATATTTCCTGAGGACGCCATATTGTGAATTTTGAAAACAAAACTTCGATGAGGCACAAGATTATCTATTAATAAAACTAATTTCTCTTGTCCGATGGATTTTAGATGAATCTCCAAGGACTTGTAATGGTCACCGCAAGTGACTTCTGGAGAAACGGGCTCCACACAAACAGCGATAACTTTCACAATTATTAATTTTTTTTTTGAAATTTTGCTAAAGCCAAGTCGAAATACGGTGTATTAATGCCATGTTTTTATTTATATAAAATAAAGCAATAGATTAGCAAAAACAAATTATTGAAAATCATAATTTTTTAGGGCCTCTGACTACTCCTAACCCCATAAATAATATTAAATTTTATGTACGCCTATTGGTTTAACCATGGGACAGCGTACTTCGATAGAAACGCGTGAGTTAGTTTTGGAATATTTCAAAAAAGGAACGTCGTATCGTAAAATAGCTGAAATCGCACATTTATGTTCGTCTACAGTTCAGTATGTTATTGAACGCCGTATTCATGAAAATCGTGTGGTAAATAAGGGACGACAGGCTCTAAATAAAACTTTCACAGAGAAAGAGTGTCGGTGGTTAGTGCGCCAAGCGAACAGAAATAGAGCAAAAAGCTCTGCAGAGTTAACTGATATGGCAAACTAGGATTTAGGTAAGACTTGCCATCCCTAAACTGTTCCAAGAGTACTGCACGAAGTATATTTGAACCAGATGGCAGCTCTTTTATATGGCGCGAGGCCAATACGGAGCTTAAACAACAAAATTTCCGAACTATTATAAAACACGGCGGTGAAAACGCAATGTTTTGGGCATTCATGTCATAATTTTTTTTGTTTGTCCTTTTATTATTCTTCCTATTTAAACTTAAAATATTTACAAATTTTCTCTGTTTTTGGGTTTCAATAATATTTAGAAGCCAACAGAACCATATACAATGTTTTAAAAACTTGCTCGTTACTTAATTATATATTTATATAGGATGCTTTCCATTTCAATTCACCCGGGCTATTCGGGTCATGTTCTTCGATTTCGAGGTAATTTAAATATGTTGTTCTCTGGTTAAAATAATGAGACACGTATTTTTTTGTTCGCCCGAAACATTTTTTTTTCAAGATTTATCGGCAATTTTGTTTTTCGGCTGAAAGTCGATTTTTTTTAATTATATAAGAAATTTTTTTTGAAATGCTCATAACTTAGTCAAAAATTAACCAATTTTAATGATTCTGGGTTCAAAATGATCGTCATTACTTGCACGAGCGACTTCATGTAGAAAGAATTGCAAAAAAGTAGTTGAAAACTTTTTAGGGTTACCATAATAGATTAATTTTTCATCGCCAGTGACGAAGCGATGCCGTTCTTTTCTTCCTGCCATTCAATAAACATCTCACACGTCACCAAACGTCTCTCGATATCCCTCTCCTTCAATTGATGTGGCACCCAGTTACCTGCTTATCTGCTTTCTGGACCATTCCCATCGCGTACAAATGTTTACCGGCGGTTGATGTGTCAACATCCAACTCTTTAGACATATCATCAAGGGTTCGACATGGGCCTTCATCCCAATAATTGTTGTAGTTGAGTATCTTCGAATTTTTTCGGTGGCCCTTCGCGATCTTCATCATTCACGTGGAAGCTACCACTTTGGAAGCATCGAAGCCACTCTTTACAAGTTGTATTTGATGGATCGAGATTGCCGTAAATATTGATCAATATACGACACGTTTCAGCTGCACTTTTCTTTGAAAGGTAATAATGAAGCATCCCATACCCAATATTTCTTCATGGATAGTTTTTGCATTAAGTGGAACTAAATTAGTTCAGAATACACAAAAGAATAGGTTGTCTCCATGCCACGTAGACTTCAAGCAGTAGTTGATAATAAGGGATACCCAACAAAGTACTAAATACCCCAAAATTTAAAAATGAGAAGTAAATAATTGCTCTTTTGAAAGCTGCATCATTTAAGCTACGTAGTAAATTCCCTGTATACTTTTTTTTTTTTTTTTTTTGCATTACAATGAAATGAGTGTTTTTTGTATTTTGAGTTGAGTTATTTAGTGTTGAAAAATGAAATAAATCAAATATCTGCATACTCTGTTTTTCCATTTTTTGCAAAATATTATAAAATATAGATAAAAATCGAATATGTATCAAATACGGTGGTTTTTTTTTTTTTGTATTTTTTGTTGTTTGTTTTACGAGGAGAAAGCATCGAAAGCCTAATCCCGTCAGTGTGGGACTTTAACCCGAACTAAACCTCCTACCGTCAAAGTACCGATCCCTCCCGGTACTACCGTTAAGTATTTCGTCGGCAAGCGGTTTGAGCACTAAACTCAACGACCGTTACTATCTTAATGCAATACGTCGTAAATAGCATCTGCTTGTGACCACCAACTGTTTAGGTTGATGAGAGAGCCACCCCTGTCATAACAGTACTACCATTATGTACCTGTTCATTAGGCCGGGTCGATTTGTGGGGAGGCAAAAAAATCGCCCATTGCTCTGTAAAAATCATATTCTAGGGATCAAAATAAGAAACTTTGCCGAAGGGACCATACCTCTAAAACGAATTCTGATGCCCCCCAATTTGGGTCGAACCTTTAGTGTCTTTTGTGGGGAGGCAAACAAATAGCCCATTGCTCTGTGAAAATAAGAAACTTTGCCGAAGGAACCATACCTCTAAAACGAGTTCTGATGTCCCCCAATTTGGGTCGAACTTTTTAGTTTCTTTTCTCATGTAAAGGTCAAAAATGGTGATATTTTAAAATGATTGTATGGGGAACCCCCCAGGGGAATTCCAGAATTACAGAACTTTAACGATTTAGTGCCATTCTTTAACTTTTTCGCATTCTCTCCATATACATAAATCATTGAGTACGAAAGCTGATAATTCTTTAATACAATCCCATACTTCCTTAGCTATAACATTGTCTGGTGTTATTCGATCTGCTATTTTGTTTTCTAAAATCTTTCGTTATTTACTATATCTTTGATAGTAAAAGAAAATATGCTCTGCATTTTAATATGCCTTGACACAAAATAATATTCTCTAAAACAACTATGTCCTGTCAAGAACTGCGTCATATAAAAGTCAACATTACCATGTTTTCTATTGACCCATAGCTGCACATTTCTAATGAGTCTGTGTGCCCATCTGCCTTTGGTTGTTAGGTCCCAATGTCGTTGCCATTTAGATAGACTCTCGTGCCGTTCTTCTTTGCGCTCCTCAGCTGTTAACGACCTGCCAAGGCTTCGGTTTTTTTCATATATCTTCTTACTTCACAAAGCCAGTATGTCTGTCCGATAGCTTTATGGAATACATTGCAAAATGCCCTTGCGACTCTAATAGCACTCAGGCGAATATTTGTTCTGACTTGGCCCGCCTTAGTTGGCCAATATTCGTGATAGCGCCGTATTCAACCGTGCTGCTTTCTCTAAAGCTTTTTCAATGCAAAGCTTTAAAGTTTAGGCATGCATTTATCATGACTCCCACCTATTTCGAATACGGTTGGGTCTATGCTTAACGTGATGTTCTCATTTTTTTGCTACTTGTGATCGAAACTGCTTCAGCTTTTTGGAGGGCAAGCTGAAGGTTTTACGACGTAAGCCAGTTTTTTTAGTTTGTGAACTGTTGCACTACATACAACCTCAATTTGGTGAAGCTCTCCTGCCACTATTGCCAATGCAATGTCATGCGCTTAACCGATTAATTGGGCTGCTTTTGATTTTGGAATGCAGAGGATTCCGTCGTAGAGGGCATTCCATAATAGAGGAATCAGCATGAAGCCTTGAGGTACTCCCCCAGGTTACTCTATATTGCGTAACTCCTTCGCCTGTGTCATAGAGTAGTATTCTATCAGATAGGTAGCTTTTTTATTATACGCAAAAGGTATTACGGCGTTTCCAGGTTTGTTAACGCTTGCATTATGTGAGACCAGCATGCAGAGTTAAATGCATTTTTAGATCAAATGTTATAATACAATACTAACGCAATACTCCTTGGTGCCAAGCATCCAACTTATTCCTTCAACGGCATTTTCCGCTATGGATGTAAGCTCTTTGTATCAATAGTGGAGCGTCCCCTGCGGAAATCATATTGGTTGTCGGACAAGCCTTCTTTTTTATTAAAGTGCTACTCCAAACGATCAGCAATTAGCCGTTCTAAAATTTTGCAAATTATTTTTTCGTGTAAATCATACCGAGTGGTCCATATGAGCTTAGGTTTCGGCAAAAGGACAAGCCGTTGCTGTTTCCAAATACAGGGTGGGCCATATAGCGTTTGTTTTTTGAACCACCTATTTTTTTGAGAATGGTAACACAAAGGACATGTCAAATGTGTTCATAATTTACTTAAAGGTTTGACATTTACGAAATGGGACGCTATACGCTTGAACAAAATTGAGAAATATTGAAAACCTATTTCCAAAGAGTGAGTCTTCTTCTTCTTTTCTGATTTTCACATCGGTGGCTACGTCAATAATCACAATTGTCGGATTTGAAGCTCAAAAAATCCACACGTTACTGTAGAGAAGCAAATGCATCCACAACGAGTGACTGTTTGGTGCGGTTTTTGGTCTGGCGGCATCATCGGGCGATTTTTTTCGAAAATGAGCGAGGAGCTGCGGTTACAGTAAATGGCGAGCGTTACCGTGACATGCTCAACGAGTTGTTTCCAAAAATTGAAGACGATGACATGGACGACATTTGGTTTCAACAGGATGGTGCAACTTGTCACACTGCCAAAGTTACACTCGAACTTTTGACTACCGTTTTTGAATTCCGATATCAATTGGCCGCCTCGGAGCTGTGATTTAAGCCCGTTGGACTATTTTTTGTGGGGAGCCGTTAAGGACAAATGCTATGCGAACCATCCAGAGACGATTGATGCTTTAAAACACGAAATCGAAGTTGCCATTCATGAAATTGGAGCTCAAACAATCGAAAATGTGCTTAAAAATTGGGTTGATCGAATGGCCTACTGTAAAGCCAGTCGTGGCAGTCATTTGAACGATATTATTTTTCATTCATAAATGGCAATGTTCAATCTTCAAAATAAAAAAAAAGAGAAAATATTGATTAGTGTTTTTTTTATAGCCAATTCAAAAAGTAAACTTTACATGGCTCACCATATATTTGGGAAAACACCATCTCCAAAACACTTTCGATAGGTCTCCGTGCAGGGTTTTGCGTCTTCTTTCAGTGCAAGTTTAACAGCTCCGTTAGATATTCCATCTAATACTGGAGCTTAAGTGTTTCCGAAATGATTCAAGGCTATATTTCCGTTTGGCACCCAGTTCTTTGAAGCAGAAAGACTTTTTTTTAATGGTACCAGATAAGGTGCAAGTGACTGTATATTTGTATGTATGTACATTGAGAAGAAGCTCAAGCGAGTTCATTTCATTTACATATATGTATGTACAAGTATTTGTACACTTTCATACATATATATACGTCCATACGAACGTATAGAATATATATAAAAGAGAAAAGTTCTTCAAATATGCAAACATACATACATACATACATGCATACATATTTATGCATTTGTATGCACTTTTGCATATTTTCTTGATTTATGGACAGAATTGCTTAACAAGCTGTTGTTTTCTTTTGACTTTTTTCAACGTATTTTCAAGAGAAAATGGAATGTAGAAAATAACAACAAGATCGCTGCTAGAATTGTGTTGTAATAGTCTCACCACAAAAGCGATAGAAGAAGTTTGTGAAAACTTTTTCAGCTCAGTGAATTGCATTGAATACTTGTGTGCAGAAGTACGTACATACGTAGTTGTTTGTGTTGTTTGTGTTATTTTTACCGCTGTTATTGCTGCTGCTACTGCCACTGTCGCTACTATAACTATTGGTGTTGTTGATGGCATAAAGATGTAAAATAGTCTCCGGTTGTAAACGCTAATATAAACATACACACACACATATATACTTACATATTTACACTCATACATACTTGACATTTATTTACAAACTGTAGCCGCTTCTGCTGCTATGTAGATGTGTACTTCTGCCTGCGCATTTGCACAATTTGGCGAACAAGCCAGTAAGTTGCAAACTTTGTTGTCTACAAAGTAGTCAAAAATGCGAGAAGACTCATATCTTTTACAGTTCGTTTGGCTGCAACTGCTGCAATATTTTTGCTGTTCATCCTGCTGTCGTTATTGCAATGGATGTTGGTGTTTTTGTGTTTACTCGCTTGCGCCTTTAGCCACACTGTGATGCCGCTTTAGCCAATTTGCCGCTTGAATCACTTTGGCATTTTTACTTATTTATATACTTGTAGATATTTTACAAACATACATATTTACGTACCTACATTGTATACGCTCTTTGTAAGGAACTATGATAAGAGAAAAAATTTCCAGTGCATTGAGATTACTTGTTTCTGAACTTTTGGTATTTGTTTATAAAACAAAACCAGGCCATTGAAGTAAATACTCAAAACGCAGTTGATAAATGCCACAACTTTACTCTGCCTTTTAATAAACAAAAAATCTAAGAAAACTGCAATTCAGAAGAGGAATTTTGCAAGATTTAATGTACTTACATATGCAGACAGCATCAATGCACATATTGACAAGGTTTGACTATTTAATTATTTATATTTTAGTTAGAATTACTTTTTATAAATGTAACGCAAAGATTCAAACTATGTACAAAATTTATAAAAATCCGGAAAATTTTCAACAAAATTTCAAACTAATTACTCGAAATTTATAGATAAGTTTGGAGTACACAGTTTTATAGCCAATTGAAGTTTGGTTTAATAAATTTCAAGTTTCAATTAGCTCAAAATTCGCTTTGATTTTTGACAATTTTTTTCCTCTGACTGTTGGGTGTTTTGTTCTAGAAAATAAATGTCGAGTTAATTGAAGAAAATGTAATGATCGCCAACAGAAAAAAATCCTAACATATCTAAAAAGACTGACGCTTCAGCAATTACTTGTCAAAATTTCAAGCCCATAGGAGCAAAGCTGAGCGAGTTATAGCATTTTTACTGAAAGGTTGTGTGTGAGAGTTTCAGGCCAATCAGAGCAAAGCTGAAGGAGTTAAAGCACTTTTTCCGAAGAGATTTGTCCGTTTTGTTGTTTGACAACCGATTTTCGTGATTTTAGCAGAGAAAGCTGCCAAGCAGGCTTCCCTACTAAGTAGACTGATAGCAAATATAGGCGGACCAACACCAAGGAAAAGAGAAGAAATGAGCGTGGTAGCCGCTCTCTGCTCTCTTATACGGAGCTAAACTGAGCGAAACTGAGCTAAAGGCGAATCACCGGTATATGCTAGAAGTGCGTCGTTACAACGAATGACTCCTATGGGGGTTATGTCCGCGAGGTTGTGTCGCAAAGTATCAGTGTCAGCTGTTCAAGTGATAATTGGCTCAACAATGATAGATTTACTAGTGTTTGAGAGGAAAAAGTTGTGGCCACTAAAGTACGACGAAACTCTAAGACTATGGTAAGGCAGTTGGATTAACGAAGCACGCGGCAGATGGACGGCAGGCCACATGGAACAACAGGAACTTCGGGGAAGCAAATTTTTATCCAACCACTTGCTTTCGGGACACAGGTATTTCCAGAAATACTTGTTCAAAATAAGAAAATGCGCAAACCCCATATTCTTATACGCTGATGCAGCCGAAGATGATGCTGGACGCAATTTTTTCCAATGCATGCGCTGTGATCAAGAACGTCGAATGCTGGAGGATGCAGTCGGCCACATAATCACTGAAAATGTCCGCGACAGGATGCTAAGCAGCGCGGAAATGTGGGAAATCATCAGTGGTTTTCCGCATAAAATTCTTGGGAGGAAAAAGCGGGTCTCGGAAGTAGGCACAGAGGATGGAACGAAGAAGATGAAACGCGACTCTGAAGTAATACGAAAGCGGTTTCAAGGTGGGCAATGGTCCTGAGCGAGGGGCAGTTTGAAGGTGGAGCTCAGTCTAACACACCACAAAGGGTATAAGCGTCAATACAAGATGGTACAAAAATATTCATTCAATTTTGTTTTTGAATAACTTTTTTAATAAATAAAAAAATGATGTCGAATGTTGAAAGTCCTAATGTTGCCCTTTATCCACTCAATTACTTGTCTCTTTGTTTACTGCAGCTGGCTAGTTTACAAGAGTCAAATATGATTGATGCACAACGCCGTCATTTACAAAAATTGAAGACCTTCTGGTGGTGAACGAGGACAAAACGAAGTATCATACCTCCTGTCTTCACACAAGCAGTCCAGGTTGTAAAAGACTTCGTGTATTTAGGAACCAGCATTAACACCGATAACAATGTCAGCCTTGAAATCCAACGTAGAATCTCTCTTCCCAGCAAGTGCTACTTTGGGCTAAATAGGCGAACAAAACTAACACTTTATCAGGCTCTCATCATGTCTATCCTAACGTATGGCGCAGAAGCGTGGACGATGACAACATCCGATGAAGCGTCGCTTGGAGTGTTCGAGAGAAAGATTCCGCGCAAGATTTTTGGACCTTTTGGCGCAGAAGCGTGGACGATGACAACATCCGATGAAGCGTCGCTTGGAGTGTTCGAGAGAAAGATTCTGCGCAAGATTTTTGGACCTTTGCACGTTGGCAACGGCGAATATCGCAGGCGATAGAACGATGACCTGTTTGAGCTTTACGACGACATAGACATAGCGCAGCGAATAAAGATCCAGCGGCTACGTTGGCTGGTTCATGTCGTCCGAATGGATACAAGCGCTCCGGCTCTGAAAGTATTCGATGCGGTACCAGCTGGTGGTAGCAGAGGAAGAGGAAGGCCTCCTCTACGTTGGAAAGATCAGGTGGAGAAGGACTTGGCTTCACTTGGTGTGTCCAACTGGTGCCGGTTAGCACGAGAACGAAACGACTGGTGCGCTTTGTTAAACTCGACCAAAATCGCGTAAGCGGTTATCACGCCAATTAAAAAGAAGTAGAATGTCCTACGTGAAATCAAACGCTAAAACATTTTTATCGTTTCATATTATTTAAATGACAGTGAGCGCGTGTCAACTTATTAGAAAGGACGATGTATCAAACTGCATTAATTATGCCAAAAATATATTCTAAACCAGGCGAAAATATGGTAACCATATAACGTTGAATGAATAGTCGACTAGCAAATCAAATATTTTCGTTTTAACAACACAAACAAATAATATGATTGCGCAGGCTTTTAGTGGCAGCTCCACATATTAAATAAGAAAACGAAGAACAAAATCACTAAACAAAAATAAGAGTAGCACAGAATTTGAAATTCCAGCACAAAAAGAATAAAACTGTTTGAGCGCAGATATTCCATTGCATGCTACTGAGTTTGCCACGCTGAATTGCTGGGTCGCGACTCTACGCCCCAGTTGCAATTTGATGCTGCAACGAATAATGATTAAAGCGGAAATTCAATATCCGCCTCGTGTGCTGGCCTTTGACTTTGTGTAATTTCATCTCTTTGGTTGGTGTGATTGCCGCCAAAGTTTGAAGTTCACTCACTAATGTCAGACAAATTATGCTTTCAAACAAACAAACGCAGAATTTCTAGCGAATAACCTTCTACTACAAATGGGTTTTCTTGGTAAAACAATAAAAAAAACAGTCGCATTACATCATACGGCTGCTAACAATCAATGAGTCAGTGTAAAATCGCACACAGAAATAATTTTCCTATTTACTTTCAATTCTTTTGAGAGAAAAATATATAATTTTGAAAAAAATTGTGCAGAAGAAGTAGCTAAAAGCGAAAAATTGTTAATCTGGGGTGCTTATACAAAATGGCGCAAAATTAATCATCCGGTTTTTTTTTTTAATTACTAACTAAATAAAAAATAGTTTCAAAAAACTAAAAAACACGCTTTTATTGCTAATCGAACTAAAAAGTAGAAAATAAATTTTAATGACAAAGAGACCTATAATGAAGTAATAGCAAATCGAACGATCAGTCATAGTCAACTACCTCAGAATAGAATTATAACAAAAATTAAGATACAAATAGAGTAATTCAAATTAGAGTTAAAAGCGTGGGATGCTTGATATAGTAAATATTACAACTATTCTATTGGCAACTACCTATGTACAGAGGGTTATGAAAGTGAAGCAAAATGCATCCCTCGCTTTTAACTCTAATTTGAATTACTCTATTTGTATCTTAATTTTTGTTATAATTCTGTTCTGAGGTAGTTGACTATGACTGATCGTTCGATTTGCTATTACTTCATTATAGGTCTCTTTGTCATTAAAATTTATTTTCTACTTTTCAGTTCGATTAGCAATAAAAGCGTGTCTTTTAGTTTCTTTAAACTATTTTTTATTTTCTACTTTTTAGTTCGATGAGCAAAAAAGCGTGTTTTTTAGTTTCTTTAAACTATTTTTTGTTTATTATGAATGAAAATTATTGTTATCATTACAGTCAGTGAATAAATGATTCGATATATTCGTGTTCTATTTAATTCCTTTCTTATCGACTGTGAGTCTAAAGCTATGTAGTTATCGGCCGTGATAAAGAAGTAATCGGGATGAAGAACTTATTTCGTGGAGGGAGCCTGAGAAACTGATTTACAAGAATAAAAAAAGATTTTTTCATTTTACAACCAAATTCACCTTACTTTTTGCCCACAAGTAAAAAAAGAAAATATTAATCCTGACAATCCTAATAAGGATAATGGAAAACTTTTATCAAATTATTGCATTGTCATCGGTCCTTGATAGGTGTGCAAAATTTCAAGTCGATCAGATTTTTAGAAGCCAGTGAAAATTAGGCTCAAAGATTCCGTTACATACATACATACATACATACATACATACATACATGCATACATACATACATACATACATACATACATACATACATACAACCCGACCTAATAAAAGTGTGTTAAAAAGAATTTGAATGCTCGAAATATTTCTCAAATAGATGGATATATACTTACATATACAAGGTGGTGCAAAATTAATCATCCGATTTTGTTTTTGAATTACTTTTTTGCTAACTAAAGAAATAACTTTGAGCGATGAAATCTCTATTTTGACCTTTGCTTGTCTGTACTGCAGTTCTCTAGTTCTCAAATGTCAAATATGATTTGCGTACGACGCCATTTGCAAATATTATAAATCTTCCGATAAGTTGATTAGTTTTGGGCCACCTTGTATGATAAGCAAAGCGGGCAATGGTTGGGGGCGACTATAGCAGTGTTATGAGATTATTTATATACATATGTATGTAAGCCGAACATTTTTTTTATGTGAGTTAATTTTTATTTTTTTAACACACTTTTATTAGGTCGGGTTGTATGTATGTATGTATGTATGCATGTATGTATGTATGTATGTATGTATGTAACGGAATCTTTGAGCTAAATTTTCACTGGCTTCTAAACATATGATCGACTTGAAATTTTGCACACCTATCAAGGACCGATGACAATGCAATAATTTGATAAAAGTTTTCCATTATCCTTATTGGGATTGCCAGGATTAATATTTTCTGTTTTTACCTGTGGGCAAAAAGTAAGGTGAATTTGGTTGTAAAATGAAAAATCTTTATTTATTCTTGTAAATCAGTTTCTCAGGGTCCCTCCACGAAATAAGTTCTTCATCCCGATTACTTCTTTATCACGGCCGATAACTGCATAGCTTTAGACTCACAGTCGATAAGAAAGGAATTAAATATAACACGAATATATCGAATCATTTATTCACTGACTGCAATGATAACAATAATTTTCATTCATAATAAACAAAAAATAGTTTAAAGAAACTAAAAAACACGCTTTTTTGCTAATCGAACTAAAAAGTAGAAAATAAAAAATAGTTTAAAAAAACTAAAAAACACGCTTTTATTGCTAATCGAACTAAAAAGTAGAAAATAAATTTTAATGACAAAGAGACCTATAATGAAGTAATAGCAAATCGAACGATCAGTCATAGTCAACTACCTCAGAACAGAATTATAACAAAAATTAAGATACAAATAGAGTAATTCAAATTAGAGTTAAAAGCGAGGGATGCATTTTGCTTCACTTTCATAACCCTCTGTACATAGGTAGTTGCCAATAGAATGATCGTAATATTTACTATATCAAGCATCCTACATATAAGCATCCGATGCTGCGCGAACTAGCAGATGCTGACATCTCATGGGACGGTGCAAAAACAATAGTACAGAACCGTGTACGATGGAAGAGTCCTGTCGAGGCCTTATGCTCCCGGGAGGAGTGAACAAGGAAAAAAGAAATAGACTAAATAAAGCTATTTTCCAGTATTTGTGCATATATAGCCGAATATAAATCAATTGGATGCTTCGTTAATGGTAAGGCTTAGTGAAATTTTGCGCATTTTTGCAGAAAGTGAAAAACAAGCGGGTATCTTTTGTTGAATCTAATCGGAACGGTGCCCTGAGATTGTGAATCAGATTTTTTAAACACATTTATGTCCGAAGTAGATAAATATTTGCATCTGGTGGGATCAGAATTGTGTCATCTATTATGAACTACTTAAACCATCTGAAATCATCACTGGCGATCATTACCGACTGCAGCTAATGCGTGTGAACCGAGCTCTCAAAGAAAAGCGACCGGACAAACTGATTTTGCTGCATAACAACGGCAGGCCACACGTTGCTAAATCGGCCCAGAAATATTTAGAGGGACTGAATTGGAAAATCTTGCCCCAGTATTCCCCAGCCATTACACCTTCGGAATGCCATCTGTTAATTGCTCCGCTGAGTCCAATTTTGGCATACTCTTTCCAATGTTTCGGCCGGTATCTCACATATAAATGCTTTAATGTTGTCAGCTTTAACATAGCCCCACAAAAAATAATCTAAAGGCGTTATATCGCACGATCTAGGTGGCCAATTGACAGGTCCCGAACGTGAAATAAAATATTCACCGCACTCGCCTCTCAACAAGTCCATTGTTACGCGTGCTGTGTGGCATGTGACACCGTCTTGCTGAAGCCATATTTGGACAAAACAAAGTTGGATATCACTTCACGGTAGCACTCACCATTCACAGTTACGTTACGATTCGCAGCATCTTTGAAGAAGTACGGTCGAAGCTGTGACCTGTTTTTGGATACATTGGTAGCTCTTGCAATTCTTCTGGCTGATCTGCACTCCAAAATCGACAATTCTGCTTATTTACGTACCCATTGATCCAAAAATGAGCTTCATCGCTAAACACAATTTTTCGATAGAAAAGTGGATCTTCGGCCAACTGTCTAAGAGCCTATTCACCAAAAATTCTGCGTTGCGGTGGGTCGTTCGGCTTCAATTCTTGCACCAGCTGTATTTTGAAAGACTTCACACCTAAATCCTTTCGCAAAATTTTCCACGTTCTTGAGTAACAGATACCCAATTGCTGCGAACGATGACGAATCGATAATTGATGGTCATCATTAACACTGGCCGATACAGCTGCGATATTTTCTTCAGTTCGCACTCTACGTAAGCGTGTTGGTGGTTTGATGTCCAATAATGTAAATTTGGTTCTAAATTTAGTCACAATAGCTCGAATAGCCGCTTCAGTGGGTCCATTAAACTGACCTTAAAATGGAAGAAGCACGCGATAAACTTTCTTAACAGAGCACGCATTTTTATAATAAAATTCAATGATTTGCAAGCATTGTTCGTTTGTAAGACGCCTCATGGTTAAATTATAGACCAAATTGAAGATGTTTGACAGTGAAACAAAACACAAAATGTGCGTCAGCTGTTTAAACCTACTGTTTAAAAATATAATAGCTAAAAAATCACCCGTTATATGGGTATTTTAAAAGACGCGCTTAGAGGTTGTTTTAAAATAAAACATGATGATGTAAAAATTTAGATTTTTTGAGGATTCACTATTTATTATTATTCAAAATACGGTTGTTAAAAGTTATTTGTGAAAAAAAACATACCATAATTTAAATGTCCGTCAATAGGCTATCATACGAGAGTTAAGGTTTTCAAGGACTCCCTCACACATTATCGCATTGAGTTCATCAATCTCGATCCGAATGTTGTGTTTCAGCTCTGGAATCATTGTCAGAAAAATGGGCCAATTATACCAACAGCCCTAAAACCACACCAAACAGTATATTTCAAAGGATGAAATTGTTCGAGATTTTTCTTCTCTACAGAGCCGGGTTAGACCCTTTGGATCCATTTTAATGCGGTCTCAATTCTAACCGAAGAAGTAGAAACAGGGTTTGTCACCCTGTTTAGCCACGAAGATTGCGATAATTCCATTGGGATTACCTTATCGCGAATTTACCTTCTTAAAGCGTTTTGCGTCTGTTACTGATGCCCCCACTCGGCTGTTTCTTCGTCTTCTACTATTCGGAAACTTATTTTACGCATTGTTAAATAATTTTATATACTTTTTGGCACTTCTTTATGAACTTCATGACAAATAACTTAAATTTTCACACAATTCACAACACTTGGAATTGCCAAAAAAGCGGAATTCAACTGTTTCGAAATTGGAATTTCCTACTCCGAAAAGTTTGGGCAATAGGCTTCTCCACGGAAGTTTAGAATTGGAGGTTTTTTTTTCTCAAGAAAAAACAATTCCGCGAAAATACAACTCACCGGGAATATTTGTGATTGGGCTGTACATACATATACATGCATATGTATGTATGTGTCTTAAAACCTAACCGATGCTGGAAGCAGATATCACTATTTATACAGATAAAGCACATCGTTGTGTTGCACTTACATATTGTATATACATACATATGTATGTGTGCATACGAGTATGTACCAATAGCTTGATGAGCAACAGAAATTTACATAGCTACATATTCACAGAAGTTGATTGAAATGTTTAAGTATTTTCTGTGAACGTTGTATGTATATATTTATGTAATCTACGAATATGGAAAAGTAGGCTGCAGGGGCACAAAAGTCTGGCGCCAACACTTTCTTAAGTGGCATGCACATGCATACGTACATATTATATGTACATACATGTAATAAGTGGGATGTATGTATGTAAGAGTGTTTATAATTGCATACAAATTGATGTATGCATCTTCATCTGGAACAATAAAACGCGGAATAGATCAACATCAAATATAAACAAATGTTCGCGTTTGCATTTGAATGATTCTCGGCATTTTTTTATTACATTTGCTCCACATTCAAATTTCGCCATCCGTCGTTTTTGAGTGCACGAGCGCCTACTTGTACTCACTCGTATAAACGGCCTCTGCTGTTGTTGACTAATTGTTGTTAGATGCCATAGTCATAGTACAGTAGCAAGAGAGTATATTTATGGCTATGCGGGCATTTATATGTACATATGCAAGTACATAAATTCATTTGTTTAGCTGATACTGCAAAGAAGTTCCTAATCGATCAATTTGTATCTAATTGCTTATTGTTGTCAATTCTGCATGTCAATAGAGTGAATGAATTTTTTATTGACGACATGAGCAATAAAAAAGTTTAATAGCCAGTAAACAAAATGCTTGTAAATAACTAGAAAAATACAAATAAAAAAGATGTAAAACACCTTTTCTATTTCGTAAGTAAGAAAACCATTTAAAATATGTTTCTGTAATGATTGATGGAGCGGATGGAAATGTTCGAAGGAAACAAAAATTACAAAATTTATCGTTTTATTCAAGAAAATGTTTTCAATTAAGATTTCAAAAATCATGCTGACGAGTATTGGCAAATTACACTGTGGAACAAATTCAGGTGAGCAAAAATTAGGTCCATTCTGAGAGTGGCGGGTGAAAATAGAGGCGAAATTAGAAGACCCGTATCGCGCCGTTTTTTTATGTTAGTTCGAATTTTTTTTTAATCGGCTTTCGAAGTTCGAAATCGGAGCCGATTTTCGGTATATTGTTTCATAAGTACCACAAAAATTTTCGAAATCAATTTTTTCAAAAATTGTAATTTTTGCACAGGTCTCTAGGAATAATTTGGCTTTTACAGATTGAAAAAATATCAATTAGTCGACGAGTTATAGCCAAAAAACCATATAAACAATTTTGGTCCGATTTCGAACTTCGAAGGCCGATTAAAAAAAAATTCGAACTAACATAAAAAAACGGCGCGATACGGGTCTTTTAATTTCGCCTCTATTTTTACCCGCCACTCTCAGAATGGACCTAATTTTTGCTCACCTGAATTTGTTCCACAGTGTTATTAGGTGAATCGAAATACAAGAAAAATAAAAAATAGTTTAATGTTGATATAGTAAATATTACAATCATTCTATTGGCAACTACCTATGTACAGAGGGTTATGAAAGTGAAGCAAAATGCATCCCACGCTTTTAACTCTAATTTGAATTACTCTATTTGTATCTTAATTTTTGTTATAATTCTGTTCTGGGGTAGTTGACTATGACTGATCCTTCGATTTGCTATTACTTCATTATAGGTCCCTTTGTCATTAAAATTTATTTTCTACTTTTTAGTTCGATTAGCAATAAAAGCGTGTTTTTTAGTTTTTTTAAACTATTTTTTAATTTCTACTTTTTAGTTCGATTAGCAATAAAAGCGTGTTTTTTAGTTTTTTTTTAACTATTTTTTTATTTTTAGTATATGTAGGTGTTAACGATTAATATACTATTACACAACCGCACACTAAATACTAACCTCAATGGTGGTGTGGAAACTAAAAATTCTCAATTTTTGTTTAAAAAAATACCCAATTCATGTTTCTACCGGTATGGCAATATTGGCAAATGTTATAAAAAAATGCACATTTTTCAGCGGTCTCACGAGAAAAAGAGTTTCCCATCTAGTCATCTATGTTGTGTGTTCCGAGTCGATCAGATTTTTAGAAGCCAGTGAAAATTAAGCTCAAAGATTCCGTTACAGTCATTCATACATACAACCCGAGCTAGTAAAAGTGTGTTAAAAAAATGAAATATTAATCCTGGCAATCCTAATAAGGATAATGGAAAGTTTATCTCACATGTCTCATACTACACTCGTTCTTCGTGACTATTTCGCCAAAAATTCCACGCATATCGTTCCGCAACCACCGTATTCGCCTGATTTGGCTCCGTATGACTTCTGGCTATTCCCAAAACTCAAGAGACCACTACCGGAAATGGACTATTTGGCATGTTTCGGGGATTGGAAAAATCGTTGGCATAAGTGTATTTCATCGAGAGGGCATTATTTTGAAGGGGATGAAATTGATTTACAAGAATAAATAAAGATTTTTCATTTTACAACCAAATTCACCTTACTTTTTGCCCACAGGTAAAAAAAGAAAATATTAATCCTGGCAATCCCAATAAGGATAATGGAAAATTTTTATCAAATTATTGCATTGTCATCGGTCCTTGATAGGTGTGCAAAATTTCAAGTCGATCAGATGTTTAGAAGCCAGTGAAAATTAAGCTCAAAGATTCCGTTACATACATACATACAACCCGACCTAATAAAAGTGTGTTAAAAAAGAAGAAACAAACAAAAAAGTTGCAGGCAGCACGAATATTAAAGAATATAGAAAAAAGAAACTCGTATTTTTTAAATATTTTTTCTTTAAGGGGGTATTCTGGTCTAGAGCCCTACTTTTTGGGTATTTTTCAAACTAGGATAAAAGAAAAATTAAAAACATTTTTACTATCCATTTTTTTATATAATATTTATTGATGTTTAAGGTATATAAAAAAAATTAAAAAAAAAAAAAAGTCAAAAATTCATCCAGTGACAGGTCGGTGAAGTAGGGGTTGCTAGTCAAACAGTGCTCCCTGGTTGACATGATTCCAACCCTTGTAGTGATCTAAATCGAACAAACAAAGAAAATTCTTAATTAGTAAAGATGTCGCTACATCTTGAGCCTCGGCCGAAAAAAAAAATAAAAATTCACAAAATGGCGCCTACTTGAAAAAAAAAATTTTTTTTTACCCCTGTTTTTTGACCTTTACGAATTTTTTAAAAATACTTCAAATTAAAATTTTTCAATATCCAAGGCTCCAGTGATAAAGAGATGTATGAAAAAGATTCTCACCAAATTTCAAAGGGATCGGTCAAATAGAACTTCAGATATCGTGTCAACCACCTCAGCAAAAGGAGTTTTGAGAAAAACGCGTTTGAATTTCGCCGTCCGCTCAAACCAGTCTAGCTGTCGCGTCACTAAAATAGTTGTAATTTCGAAAATAATTCGAATTTTGCAAAATCCTTTTAAGAGCATATTTTTGAAAGTCTAAGCTTTGAAAATATGCAAAAAAAAAAAATTGATTTTTTCAATTTTCTAGACCAGAATACCCCCTTAATATTTTTTCCAATTTCTATAAAATTTCTTTTTTTCCGCCCTATGCACCGACTTGGAGGGGTAATAGGTGCAGAGGGATATTATTATTATTAAATTTGTTATACAAATATAGGGTTTTCCAAACAGAGGTGTTATTTTGATATTCAAAGAAAAAGGCTATTTTTTAAGGGAAATAATCGGGTGTTTATTTCATTATAACGAGGAAGGCATGCCGTTAAAAGTGGAAAAGAACATCAGACAAATTACCACCACGACCACGCTTACAGGTCAATATCCTTTTGATGGAATTTTCCATAACCGAGTTGCAAAGTGGCTGCTCTATGTCCTCGATAGCCTCACGAATTCCATCTTTAAGGTCTTGAATCGACCCTAGGCTGTTGGCGTAGACCTTCTCTTTCACGTGGCCCCAAAGAAAAAAGTCACAAGGTGTTAAATCACAAGATTTCGGTGGGCAATTATGATCAAGCCAAGCATCAGCACTGCCTTTGAAGAATTTAACGCTCCAGCTACTTTGTGCGCATTATCAGCAATTATTTTAGTGACCAAATCCTGCGCTATGACACAGAAAATGGGCAAAAAACAAAGAAGCTCTCCGGCGGTGTACCCCAAGCATCAATGCTGGTACCAACTTTGTGGAACTTCATGTACTCGTACGATGCAGTTCTGAAGGTTAAGCATCCGGCCAAAGGCGGAATTGGACGGTGTATGAAGAAGGGTTGAGCACCACTTATTTTGAGTGAAATACTCATTACAATATCTCACAGAAGCCAAGACGGTAGCGGATTAATATAACACTATTGCAACCTTTTCGATGTCTTCTTTACTTTAGAACCACCTAGGAACACAGTGGGAGTAATTGGAGCAGTAGAGGAACCTGGACCCAGGTACCTGTTGTGTCTTCAGACATAAACACGGCTCTATCCAGATGCTATACTTTTGTGGTCCCATGGTAGAATTTAGCCGAGGTGGGAGATAGCAATTCTCAATGGTGGGAACGTGCCCCGCATACCACCTTTCACCTTTGAAATGTTTCTGTCATTTTGATTTAAACCTCCTTCAAGAAAAAAGCCAAAAAAAAAGCTGCAACTATCGGTGGCCCACTAACAGCACTGTCCGGTAGGAGTTCATGAGTAGGGTAGAAGGGGGCACATACGCCTTTTTTTTTTAACTGCTGTGGAAACTAAAAAATATTTTTTTTTGGTTGGATATTTGCTTACCTCGACACCTTCATTTCTTATCTTCTTTGTACATACTTTATTTCACATTAAATTGTTTTAAATCTGATTCAAATATATATGTTGCAGCAGCTCGAGAAGTACCAGGGGGATGAATGGGTTCAGGAAGCTTCAGAACAATATCTGTTTTTGGCACATGTGACACGTCTTTAATAGCCGGATCAAAAAATACCCATGATTGCGTCTTTTTTCGTAGAAATTCGATTTCGAATGAATCTTCAAACTCGCCTATTATATGTCTAATGGCTGCAACTTATGCGAAGAATGGGGGGGAAAGCTTATCATGTGGACACCATTATCTCTGCAGTACAATATTGCAGCAGTGTGACACATGATTGTCCAAAAATAGTAAAATCGGTCTTTCTCTTGAGCATCGGGTATTTTTTTGAAACGTCACAGAAGCCTTCCACAGACATCCACCCACTTTTAGCAGCGATTCCTATGCAGCCAATGGGACCACCGTTAACAAAGTGGTCTTTATAGTTCACTCGAGGAAAAACGTATACCGGTGGAAGTGCATTTCCTGCAGCATTTCTAATACCCACCATTGTGACTAAAGAACCTCTTTCCGCAGAGGCCACCTGGGAAACTGTGGTTATACCAGTTTCATCAAGATTATAAAGGGGGATCAATCATGAGGTGCTTTTTTCAATAGTTAAAAAAAAAACAAAAATGTAAATTATGTTCAAAACCTTTATTTATCATTTGAAAGGACATTCTTTGACATTTACTTTTTGAATATGACTTTATTCAAATGTTGGCCGCAACTACGCTTAAGGTGGTCCATTCTGAAGGTCCAATTTTCAATCACTCGTTCGAGCATTTCGACTGGTAAGTCGTGAATAACACGCGTAATGTTGGCTTCCAGAGCTTCAATCGTAGCTGGTTTATCAGCATAGACCTTGGACTTCACGAATCCCCAAAGAAAAAAGTCCAAAGGTGTGATATCACAAGATCTTGGTGGCCAACTCACAGGTCCTAAACGTGAAATCAGCTGCTCTCCGAAATGACTTCTCAATAAAGTCATTGTTTCACGAGCTGTATGGCAAGTGGCTCCGTCTTGTTGAAACCAAATGTCGTAGAGATCATTAGATTCAATTTCAGGTAGCAAAAAGTCCGATATCATGGTACGGTAGCGAGCACCATTCACAGTTACGTTGCGGCCATCATCATTTTTGAAAAAATATGGACCGATGATTCCACCAGCCCATAAACCACACCAGACCGTTGTTTTCTCTGGTGTAAAGGTAGCTCTTGAACCTGTTCTGGTTGCTCTTCATCCCAAATACGGCAATTTTGCTTATTGACGTAACCATTGAGCCAGAAATGCGCCTCATCGCTGAACAAAATTTTGCTCGAAAACAGCGGATCTTCTTCAATCTTTTCAAGAGCCCAATCAGCATAACGGTGACGTGCAGGAAGGTCATTTGGCTTTAGTTCTTGTACGAGCTGTATTTTGTATGCTTTTAAATGAAGATCCTTCCGCAAAATTGACCAAGTTGTTCCATACGACAGTCCAAGTTGCTGAGAACGGTGCCGAATCGATTCATCGCGGTTTTCACGTACACTCTCTGCTACTGCCGCTATATTCTCAATGCTTCTTGCTGGACGTGGTCTATTCGGTCGAGAATTATCCACCAATGAATATTCGGATTCAAATTTGTTGATGGTATGTCGAATAGTGTTTAAGGCAGGCCGATTATGTTGACCATAATGCGGTCTAAGCGCACGAAAAACATTTGTCACAGAACGCTGATTTTCATAATACAGTTGAACAATTTGTAGACGTTGTTGCGGTGTGAGTCTTTCCATGATGAAATGCCAAACGCTGTTCAACAAATCCACGATGACAGTTTGCCACAACTCGCGCGCGATCTGTAAAAAAAACGCAAATGAAAAAAACTCCTCTTAATTGATCACCCGTTATATGTCACCAGGATTGAACGAATATTTACTGTACAAAATTTGTATATTGTCAAAAAATGGCATTACAGCTGCTTTTGTAAATGACGTAAAACGCACAAGGCTCGTGTTTTCAGGTTTTTTCAAACTTAAATCTTTGTTTCGCTTCATGAAGCCTTGCATCCAATCAATTCCTGCTGTTTTGGTACTTATCCAAGTTACAGGAACTTTTATGTCGTTCACATCGGCATAGTCGTAAACGAACTTCCGCGCAGCGCTGTACGTGAATCCATGTTGAAGGTTAGAACACACCTTGAAGTATTCTGCTATTTCATTTTTCTGTTTCTTTGTAAATCCTTGGTTGGAGCTGTACTTTGAAGAGAATGGAAATGTTTCGTCGTCTAAAGAATTTCCAGAGTCATCAAGTGCTTGGGTTTTTTCTTTGTTCATTTTTGCTATTCTGTCTCTTAATGTAGTGCGACTTAAGCCATATGTTCGCGCGGATTCGCTACGTTAAATTTTTTTGCAAGAATATCCTTAATAGCAAGTTTAATTTTTTCCTCATCCAAATTGCTACGGTTAGTTTTTCTCTTATAGTTCCGATCCATGCTGCTACTAACAACCTAAGCGTAAAATTTTATATAAGTTTATCTAAGTCTAACTCATGGGTAGGTTGCATTTTCCAGTGGCGCATTTACACCATGGGGCACATACGCCACTGGTGCATTGACCCCATGGGGCACAACCGACGGCGAAACTGCCCCACCTGTAGCCTGGCGTATGTTCCCCAGGTGCAGCCACTCTTACAAAAGTTATTTTTTTTTTTTGCACTCCACAACACTTTTGCAAAACTAGTTTTAAACTTTATTTGAGAAAATATCGCCGGTATCACACTTATGAAAAGTTTTTGCCATTTATCAAAATTAACAACGTTATTGCAAAATATACTTACATCCAAAAGTTTCTACAGCAATGCAAGAAATTGAATAGACGCGACTGTGTACGATCACTTGCAAACTTTAAATGTCAAGGTACGTTAAACGAGAGGTGGTCAACTGAAGTACAATATATCGACCATGAATGTTCGATATTACTGATAAATTTAGAGAAAACGGGGAGTGGCGTATGTACCCCAGCGGCGAATGTGCCCTCTTCTACCCTACTGGCATATACATACATACATTTGTAATATATTCATACTTTGTGAATTTGGTATAACTTCACGGTATTATTGCTGTGAAATGTGAAAAAGGAAACAAAAAATATAAAATTTTACTGAGGTTAACCTTCGTTGGCTTAATGGCTGCCACATTTCATTTTCCACCCATCTCCTATGAGGTTATAGCTCATTAATATTGCCATGCTGCGCTGTCAGTTTTATATTTCACTACATTTTTATTTTGTTTTATTTTTTATTTTTTTGGCCAGTACATATTTTCTGTGCCTTCCTTTGAATGTGTAAGAATAAGAATGCATAAATATTGACAGTTAATTAAGCTCATGTAAATAAGCAACGTAAAAATAATAAGTCGAAGACATTTCCCTAGACAATTAACTGAAGTAATTAAAACGAAAATGCAGCATATACCGCAAAAATAAAATTAAAAAAGGAGGCAATGACGCTTAACGTCGTTAAAATGACCCATTAACACAATTAAGAGTTTGAGGGAATATGGCTTGAAATAATTACATATGCAGATAGAACAGTGAGTTCACAATATAACACACGTATTACCATGTATATAGCCATGAAGGATATACAACTTAAGTACTTACGGGGTCTCCGGTGGCAGAATTAGGTTTTAAATTTAAACCTTCCCCATAATCGCAACTTAATTTCCCATCACGCAGTTTAACTGCACCTCATCAGCCACAAAAAAGAGCTGAGCCGACATGTGAAGATCGCAGCAGTTGTCCGTGCTCCCATCTGTATACTTTCGCCGCTACTATCCAGTATTATCCTGGAGGCAGAGTTATGAACAAAGTAACGCACGCCGGCAAATGGAATGATATGGGCACTAAATCGACGGCTCAAAGATCTAGACTGTGCCTATGATATCTGCCTAATGGCTCAAAGATCTGGACTGTGCCTATGATATCTGCCTAATGGCGCACACCTTCAGTGACATGTCAAAAAATTACTGCTAGTACAAGAAACTGGGGCGAAGATAGGCTTGAGTTAAGGGGGGAGCCTGGTTTATGAGGTCTAAAAATTGCATCTCTTTGCGATTTTTTTTTTTTAAGGAAAAAATGAATTTAGCACTGCAAAGTTTTTTCTATCTTTTAATGAACATTTAAAAAGTTTTAAAAATGTTTGTACTGGTTAAAATAAGTTGAAAAAAATATTTAACATAGAAATTAGTAGAGCGCTGCAACGCTGGAGTTTCCAACTGGCGTACAAGATACAGCTCGTAATTATTATCTAAAGCAAAAAATTCAAATGGATTTCTAATTATCATGAGTTTTTATTTTAGATGAACTAAGAAAACTGAGAGAAACTCCAAAATTTCAACTTTTTGGAGGTTTTAAAGAAAAAAATGTCTTTCTATAAAAAAAAAATTCACTTCAACTTGGTATAAAAATCTGGAAAAATTTTTTTTTATCTATTTTGTTAGTTCAAATAGAAGAGAATTTAATACTGAAGGGAACAAGCTATGACTCATTTCAAAAGGTTCATTCGTTTTTTTTTTCATTCATATACGCCAATTCAAAGAAATCATAAAAATGAAACGTCAAGAAAAGAAGATAAAGTGTGTACTATAGCTGTCCGGTCACAGCGGAACTACCTAACGCTCGCCTACCTTTGACTTTGTATCTACGGAAATATTGAGAATTAGGGTCTGTAACTTTGTGTGAATATTCTGAAATATATTAGGAATCGCTTAAAACGAAAAAAAAGTTGATTTTTTTTGACCTTATAAACCGGGGGGAGCCTGGAGCCAGGAGCCTTAAACATCGATAAAACCAAAGTAACGCGCCGAAATTCCAATTACATACAAATATTCGAGATTGACGGCACTGGGATTGAAGAAGTTAATTTTTTTTTACCTTGGCAGCATAGTTTCCCCAAATGATGACTCATCTTACAAATCATACAAATAAGGGCGGCTCGCTTAAAAATATTTGGTACTCATCTATAATCACACGAAATACCCAGATGCAAATTTTCAAATTGAACAGAAAGCCAGTTCTACTGTACGGCTGTGAAACTGGGAACTTTACCGTTAGCGACATGAAACACCTACAACATTTTGTAAATCGCTGACAGTGCTTCGCATTTTCTAACCCCACACATCATACCAAACATCAACCACCAAACAAACTCCAATATATGTAAATGGAAGTCCTGCAAAGAGGGCTAACTTAGGCATATTCTTAGAAGATAATCAAGTGGCATCACACGAACTGTGATTGAATGAAATCCACAAGGAAAGGGACGAAGACGCAGACCTTCGCTGACCTGGTGGAGGAGTTTAGAAACAGAGATGAAGAAAAACAAAAAAAGCTGGAACGAGCTGAGGAAGATTGCTTCTGATATAGTCGAATAAAGGAAGATTGTTGTGGCTCTTTGTTGTAATCGTGATGGTTAAATTTCAAGGGCCGATGTTGAACGTAAACCACACCTAAACGTCAAGCTTTTTTCTGCATTTCATTTGACATTTTTGAATTTCAGATTAATTCAATTTGAACCTTAGAAAGATACACAATCGAGCAACGCGTTAAAGTTATTCAGGCTTATTATGAATAAGGGCGTTCAAATCAAAATGTATATCGCACTTCGTGATTTTCCGGCCAATTTAATCGTCCAAATGTGCGTACAATCGAAAAAATTGTGCAAAAGTTTGAGCCAACCGGGTCTGTAGGAGATGGAAAAACACCAGTGCATGCTCGTACAGCTCGTACTGTAGAAAATATTGCTGCTTTTCGCGATAGTGTGGTTGAAGAGCCGTCCACCTCAACTCGTCGTCGTGCCCAACAATTGCACCTCTCACGCTCGTCGTTGATGAACATTATGCATAAAGACTTGCATTTACACGCTTACAAGGTGCAATGGTCAGAATGATGGCAGGAAATGGCAAGAGTGAATGACCAATTTTCGAAGAAAATCATCTTCAGTGACTAGGCACATTTTCACCTCAGTGGACTCGTCAATAAGCAGAATTGAAGCAGTAGATTTTGTTTCTCTACACTTTTTCATAGTTCATTTTCTTCAGATGTAATCTTTCTTTGTGTTCGAATCCATTTCGTTATTTCTGCTATGTTGCAACTGTTTCTTATTTCTTCGCTTGCCTTTCCGTCGTATATGGCGTATCCAGCTATTGCGCGTTTTTTTTTTTTTTTTTGTTACACCTGTGTCCGCCCTTGTTTCCGCAGCATACGGTCGAAAGCATGTTTTATATATTCTTACTTTGCTTTTGGTCGTTATGTGCTTGTTTCTCCATACAACAGTGCTCAGACAGCGAGATGGCGATCCTGGTTTGCTTGCCGCCTACTTTACCTCTGTTCTTAGATCTCTATCTCATCCGAGATAGGTAAGTTCAATAGCTTGCACTACTCGTATCAACTTGTTGCTGATTGCGAATTTACATATTATGGGTTTTTTGGGTGCAACCGAGCATTTGGCTTTTTCAGCAGATATTTGCATTTTGTACACTTCAGAAATGCGTCGTTTGAAAAAATAAATATGTTGAATTTGCAGGTTGGCATTCGAAATACAAGTGTAGCTATTTTCACTAGATCTATTATTTCCTCCATTATAATGTTAAATAATGTTGGACTCAGCCTGTCATCTTGCCTAATTGCTAATGTTAGATAAATAAATAGATTTGATTTGAAGTCTGCACTTCGATGTCATCTTATTTTTGCCTCTAATCATCACAGTACCACATTCAAACCCAGATCCCTTATTGAACTTAAGATAGAGCTGGGTTTGGTGTGAGGAAATATGCCTTTCTTCTCTCTACAATTGACCGAGATTACTCACAATAATCCTCGTCAGTCTGTGCAGAAGTGATCGGCTGCCCTGGGGCCTCTAAAAAACTATTGTGCATAAAATATTGAGGAAGGATATTAGACTTCACACTTTAAAATTCAAGTCGCGCAAGCATTTAAGATTAACAATTACAATTTCCGTAAAAAATTCTACTGACAATGTTGGATCGATTACGTACGGTAGTGATTAAGTCCACTTTCTTTTAAAAGGGAGTTTAAACAAGCAAAATCGCCGCTATGGGTCACCTAAAGGGCAGAATCCAATATTAAGACCTTCAACAGCCACTTCACTGCCCCAAAGTAACGGTTTGGTGGGTATTGTCAAGCAGTGGAATAATGGGATCATATATATGTATATATTTTTTTTTAATCCTCGAGGGCCAGCAATTTCTGTAGACGGTGTCTGTAGACTGTACAAGCATTCTAAATGATTATTTTCTGACAATATTATTTTCTACCTTCATTCAGTACTCACACATGGTTTCAGCAAGGTGGCGCCACGACGCACACGGCCAAGGAGTATCGCCATGTACTGTGTGATATCTTCACTAACAAACTGATAAGCAGTTTCAGTTACCCGATCTTACCCCTATGTACCTCAAAAGTAAAGTTTATGAAACGAACTCAGCGACCATCTCAGCACGTAAAGAAAATATACATTGGCATCCCGACATCACTTTTCCAGCGAGTGGCACGGAGTACGGAGTACAAATTCCAATGGTATATCCCAGTGGTCGCCAACCCGTTGATCGCGAGCTACCGGTAGCTCGCAAAGGCAATTCTGGTAGCTCGCGCTGCTCACGTTGCAAAAAATCCAAAAGTCTGAAAATCATACCAGTATTAGCAAATTTCAGAAATTTTCATAGTAAATAGATAAACAGCGGCAACACTGCGGTAAGCGATTTCGCGCCGACAAACACGACGCGAAGTCGCGTCTCCGTTCTAGGATCGGCTGGAACCGATTAGCGTGTTCGAGAATTTTTTGGCTTTGTATATACGCAATGCACGTCGACATTGCGCTCAGTTTAATACTGAACGGCATTATCAACGTTCTGCGTGCAGCGGTTGGGTTAGAGTTCGAAACATTATGGCAAGCAGTAGTAAGAAGGCGAAGACATACCATTTCCATTCGGAATGGGAAGAACAATACTTCTTCACAGAAGTTAAAGGCAAAAGTGTTTGTTTGTTATGTAATACATCTGTGTCAGTTCCTAAAGAAGGAAATATTGAGAGGCATCATAAAACTGTACATTCGAATTTTGAGAAGGCATTCTCGTTAAATTCTGCCACCAGAAAAGAAAAACTGAAACATTTAAAAATCCAGTTAATTGGACAACAGTCAATATTTTTGAAAACAATCGACAAAAATAAGGCTGCAACTGAAGCACCTTATTGTGTTTCCTAGATAATTGCACAAAAGAAAAAACCTTATGAAGACGGGGAAATCATAAAACAAGCATTTTTGGAAGCTGCAGATTCTTTATTCGCCAACTTTAGAAATAAAGACGAAATTGTGTCTGCTATAAAATCTATGCAACTTTCTGCTAATACAGTGATGAGGCGAGTAGAAGTAATGAGCAATGATATTTTTTTACAGTTAAGAAGTGACTTAGATAACTGTATTTATTTTTCACTGCAACTGGATGAATCAACAGATGTCGTCCACATCTCACAGATGGCCATATTTGTCAGAATGGCTTTTAGTGATTTTACAATTGAAGAAGATCTTTTGAAGTTTATTCCACTCAAAGGACATACTACTTGGTTACAGCTGTTTTCTCATTTAAAAAATCTCATCTCTTCTGAGAAAATTCCAATATCAAAAATGGTAGGCCTGACAACTGACGGTGCTCCAGCTATGGTGGGTTGTGATAAGGAGCTCGTGGCGCTATGTCATAAGGATGAAAGTTTTCCACAATTTCTTAGTTACCACTGTATTATACATCAGCAAGCATTATGTGGAAATTTTCTAAACTTGAACAACGTTATGAAACTGGTGGTGAAAATTGTCAACAAGATTAGAGCTCAAGCGTTACAAAGAAGATTATTTAAAACCTTGGCTGATGAAATTGACTGTCAATACGGACAGCTACTTCTTCACTCTGAAGTGCGATGGTTAAGCAGAGGACGAGTGCTCAAACGTTTCAATGATGTCCTGCCTGCTATACTCCAATTTTTCAAAGAACGCGATGAACCGATTCCTGAACTGGAAAATACGACTTGGCTCAGAGATTTTGGTTTTCTTGTGGACATTACAGAGAAATTAAATGAGCTTAACTTGCAGCTTCAAGGCAGGGATAAAGAATTAGCGGAAATGATTGCTGATATAAATGCATTTATTACAAAACTTGAATTTTGGGAACAAAACCGCGATACTAAGCATTTTCCTATTCTTTCCGAAAAGATATCCAAAAATCTATTAGATCCCTATGACAGTAAATATCATATGGAAATAGTTTCTAACTTGAAGGAAAACTTCAGAAATCGTTTCAAGGATTTCAGCAAAATTGCTTTAGTGACGTAATTTGTTGTTTCACCCTTCATGGACATTGATATACAACAGTTTGCAACTTGTGTTATGAATAACTTTGGCGAAGACATTGCTGTGACATAAATGGAACTGATTACTTTTCAAAGTGACTTGACTTTAAAATCTTTAGGTTCAAATACAAAATGTATATGGACTTTAGTAAGTAAAGATAAGTATTCAGTTTTATGTCGTGTTGCGTTGAAAGTGAAAGCGTTATTCAGTTCAACTTATTTGTGTGAATCTTCTTTTTCCAATATGAAATTTATTAAAAATAAATACCGCAATCGGCTTACAGATACACATTGGGATAACTGATTAACTCAATTTATACTCAAATTATACTGCAAATATTAAAAAAATTATCGATGAGTCAGAATGTCAACCTCCTCATTGAATATGCTCTTTTCATCTGCCCATATTTTATTTATATAATAATGTACTATTACTGTTTTGTTGTTTTTTTAAGTCGCTTGTGATTTGCCATTATGACTGCAAAAAATTTTGTTACGATTGATAGGTGTGAATGGATGTAGTTATGCATAAGTATAAGCACTATAAATCATAAGTTTAAATACATGTATTGTATGTCGAATATAACTGTGTATTATTTAAGTTATGTTGGTTTGTGCAAGTAGCTCGCTGTTTATTTCAAAATCTTGAAAGTAGCTCAACACATTGAAAAGGTTGGCGACCACTGGTATATCCCACGTAACGGTCAACATGTTAAAGGAAATTTTTAAATTATAATATCCACACTCGCATTCTTTGTAATAAAATAAGTAAATAATTGTCACGTACTTCTTTGTTAGGCGTTTGGCCGAGCTCCTGCGCCTATTTGTGGTGTGCATCTTAATGTTGTTCCACAAATGGATTGTAATAATTATTAAAATAAACTTTTATCATTAGTAATTTATTTTTTAATTTTATTTTTGACTAGCAAACCCGGCCCCCTTCACTGGGCACACTAAAATAGAATAGATATGGTTTAGAACAGAAAATATATGGTTTTCATATTATTTATTTCTTTATTCTTCATTCAAGCGCTTTGGCATAAACAATATTTTTTGTTTTTCGATTTGTTTTTGAGTAAATATAAAATATAAATTGAAAATCAGGAAAAAAGAAGATTGTTTTTAAATTTCAAATCAACGCATATGAATAAACAATTGTCTTTTTTCCTGATCATCCATGAATTTTTCGTTTCAATTTATATGTTTTATTAAACATTGGATCTTTTTTAACCATTATCCATTTATATTTTTCAAAAAAAAAAAAACGAAAAATTTTTTTTTCCACGAACACATAAAATCATTCGGATTTCACATTAAATTCTCAAATTTCGTAAAAAATTATTCACTGTTCCAAAATCCACTCCAAAAAAATTCACAAACAATTTTTACATGTTGCACTTACGTTTTTTCCTTATGGCATCCAAATCAGAAAGAAATATTGACACATTGTAACTCACACTGTCAATTTGACAGTTCAGTTCCGCCCCTAGCGTTAAAAAAGTAAGCGACATTATGGCTGGTTCAAAAGAACGCGTACCCGTTGCCAGTGCCCCGAATTACAACCAAACTTTACGAAACCCATTTTCAATACTTACTTAACAATGTGGTCCACGTTTTGGCATATATTTCGAGACCCTAGTCATCAATAGGTATGAAAATTACCCCGTATTAAAGCACTTATCATTTTATTTTTGATTACTAATTCTGCCACCGGACACCCTGTATATTGTATTTGCATAATGACCGAAAAGGATAAATAAAATTCGATGTACTAATCCAGAGTAGAAAAAATCTTAGCTCCTATACTCTGTCGTGCAAATATTTTAATGCGAAATACGTACATTACCGCCTCAGCTGGCGTTCATCCAAGTCCTATCAGTTCGCAGCTGTCTAAATGCAATTAGCGTTGATTTCACTCAAATCATCGATGTCGCTGTTTTAAACATCTTTCACCTTTGACATGTTCTACGTGCAATTTGCTTGTAGGATTCTGCTTTACCCACATCACGTACACACACACACGCACAAATAATATCCACATACATACATACATGCCAGAGTGTGTGTGCTACCACTATTGTGTACTACGTATCTAAGCTTATCGCGCGTCCTTCATCTCTTCTTGCGTTTCTTCGCATATCAAACTGTCTAATTCTACTGAACTGGAACACCAGACAGTCAGATGGCAAATACCAACGATATGAGTAAAACATACAGCACATACCGGCACTCTAACGTTTAAATTTGCACCGTCTTTTACCCAACAGCACCTGCAATTTTTTCTTTCCACCTCTCTTGAGGCAATGGTTTTGCTCTCGCTGCCAGATCGACCATATGACCTGGCATTGGTGTTTTCGATGTTTAGCGCCAGCTGAAGCCAAACGCGTGCCAAATGTTCAACTCTGATGGGATTTTCTTGCACCTGTACAACAGTGACTTTTCGAGTAATCGAGTTTTCTCATTGTCTGTATGTGTACACCAATGCATGTGTGCGATTGTGATTGTGTTGATGTGGAGCAAACAGGCGTCAATTCCCATTAAATTGAACGTGCAATCGTTTTATGCAGATGTGACACTTTCAGATTCAATCCTCGCACACTTCAATCGTCTCTTCTTTCAGAGCTTTCCAATCACCAAAAACGTTTTGTCACATGCATATGTATTTGTACTAGTATCTATGTATATATGTATGTATGGATGTATGCTATAAGCGGCAAGCATAGACAGGTATAAGTATTTGTAAGTATTCACATCTGTCTGGGTATTTCAGCTGTTTGACATTTACAATTTCATGTCCGTTTTGAATTCACTGCAAAAGTTACATGCGATCTAAATCAAGTCGATGTTGTATTAGAAGGTTTTTGCGCTTTGGCAAAACGTACGAAGCCAGCCCTGGGCTTAAATAGATGACAGTGTGTTAATGGTTACGCTAACAAGGAACATATTGCTTTATTGTGTACTGGTGCTATCACAAGGCTGAACTCAAATTGTGATTTAGTAACAAAACCATTTAGTTTTGTAGCATCAAAATGTTTAAAGTCGCTTAAGATATTTCACACATGCAGGACTAAAAAGTATGATAAAACATTTGTAGGTATTGGAATAGGTAATGAGAGGGCACATTTGAGCGAGAAATGAAATGTATTCATTGTTATATTATTGCAACGGGAAAAGGGGGGGGGGGAAACAGCAAAATACAAGAGAGGTAAGTGGCAGGACGTAGTTTGAAAATTACCGAATGATGACATATGTATGCTTGTGTCAACTGCTTCGTCGTACTGCTGCTGAAATCAGCAAGCGAATAATATCTAAATCTGCTAGAGGCTACTGCAAAAAAGTGCGTCCTTAGATGCCTTAGCGCAAACCTCACAAAAGCGGGATAATTGATGAAAAACTACTGATATGATTGCACCTGAACCTCCGGTCTACGAGACAGTTGCTGCAAAAATGACACCTGATAATGCCAAATCTCACAGCATGAAAGCCTAGGGGACAATGTGCGAAAAGAATACCCTCAATATTCAACAATGTCGGCTTAGTTAGCTTTGGTAGTTCTCTGGAATGCCAGACCGATACGTGGCCTGCAGGAACTATCGACCTTACAAGTTACCCGCTGAGTTCATGCGAAGCCCATATTTCAAATAGCAGACTGTAGATGGTCAATAAAATTAAATCCTCTCATATCGCGGGAAACCACCTCACGAGCCCTTCGTCTTACTAGCTCATCTGCATTTATTTCTATTTCCTTGTTAGTATTTCCTTACGTATGGGCTTAATTTCAAATTATTCGAATGCCATGGAAACGGAAGCCACTTGTTTTGAGCGCATAATTGCCATTGCCTAAGTACCACTGTACGACTTCAATAAAATAGAAAACATACTGACAACGACTTTTGGTACAAACGGCCAAGAAAAAACATCTGTCATGCACAATTTTTAAAGTTTACGTGTCAATATTTTTTATAAACTCAAAAGCGGAGCTATTAAAAATGCAGAAGCACAAATGTTTCAGGACAGCATCTATGTATCTATGTACTTAGAAATCGAGATTATTTTCGCTAACACAAATGTACTGGTGGAATGACTTAGTAAAATGGTCAGTTGGAGTAGAGGCTCCTTTACTCATTTTGGAAGAAGCACTTAAACAAATTAGTGACATTCTGAAGGGGAGGGAATGCAAGACACAAAGTGCTATCTGAGGCGAAAGGCAGAACCTTTTTTAAAAATTTGGTATCAAAATTCCTCACTTGATGTAAGAGATATTAAAATAGTAAACCTGTTTTTTTTCCTTGTTCCCTCCTCTTGGGAGCATAGGGCCTCAATAGGGCGTTGGTGTTGTCAATCTATTTGATTTCTGACAGGGTCAGTAATTAGCCTGCCGCTATCAGTCCTAAGTAGTGGGAAAGCTTAGTACTAATAAAATCCTTCTTACCGGAAATATGATAGAGAATACTTATGTGTACAAAATAAAAATATTTAGTTCACATTTGGAGGAATGTCATTGATAATTATAAGTAGAAACACGCATATTTACTTGAAGAAAATAGAGTAGCATAAGAAGTAAGTTGGATGCAGTTATGGGATTTAGAAGTTGTGTTGAAATTTTTATAAAAAAATTACGAAGCAATTCTCAAAGATCTTTGCACTTTTATTAAAGATGCACAAATCGATATTTAATTTAAATTAAGAAACTAATTGAAATTAACTCTTTTTAGTTACTTAAAAGGGAAAGCCAATCTCATTTTTTGCTTACGTGTTTTTTTTCGTTTTTTTTTTATTTGCTCATTGCAGGGCTGGAAGGTGACACTTTATAGCTGTAGACTTTTTTTACTACATTTTTGCAAGCAATATTTTAATTTTCAAAATTAAAAATAGGTGGCAACAAAACCAAAAATATTTTGCTATGAAAGCTTTTTTAAACGACTCCCTTCGGATACCTCTACATAAACTGAAACGTTTGATAAATTGTTATATTTACAATAAAATTTAGGTGGCAACGCTATCAACAATTTTTTTTAAAGAATAGGTTAGTTTTTAATATTTGCCTTATAATGTAAATTTTTTAATAAATTACTTCAACACAGATAGGTGGCAACACTCAGGTCAAGGGAGTGTAGCGGCATGCAATATCCGACACAGAATGTTGTATGAGTACACCACACTTAAGAAACACGGCTCTACTGCAGCATGTAACGAATACCTAAAAATGGAGCTCTGGAAACAGCTGTAGGCCCAACAACACTTTTTACTTTTGCTTACTTTTTCCTTTTATATTATAAATACGTACCGCAAAAATTTATTACAGCAAGTGTTTTTTTAGGAGCTTGAAAACTCAAAATTTTAATACAAAACTGAAATATTATTAGCATGAATTTTTATTTTATTTCATGGTATTATAAGCTGGTAGATAATGTCATGCCAAATATTTTTAGAGTATGATATCCGGGCTATGCCCACCGCAGCTACACGACCGATGATGTCGCCAGTCTCTACGAACTTCGCGATCAGATTCACTTTTTAAGGGGTCCCGGTGGTCTAGAACTCGAAAATTTAGGGTATTTTCAGGAATTTTTTTTTGCAATAAAAAAATATGAAAAACGATATTTAAATTGTTTGGGCTTTTTATTTAACTCCTTTACATACAAATATGAAACAATGTTTTTTTTTTTTTAATTTAAATAATTTAAAAAATGGAGCTGCAGTTCACTGTCCCAAAAAATTGGACCCGGACGGTGTTGTCCATGTTGGCTCTTCTATTTATCTCAAACACAAAAACCAAAAAAATTATGAATCAGTATGAATGTAGCTATGACCAGTATTTGGAATTTCCACACAAAAATTTCACAGTATATTCTTAAGATACTATACTCTCGAAATATTAAAAAAACAAAAACCGACTTTTTGAAATTTCTAGACCACTGGGACTCCTTTAGAAAACCTCGAACCTTTTTCTTCTTCTTATTTGACGCTATAACCGCTTACGCGATTTCAGATCCGCAGCGTTTGCATCTTTATTCGCTGCGCTATGTCTATGTCGTCGTAAAGCTCATACAGCTCATCGTTCCATCGACTGCGATATTCGCCGTTGCCAACATATAAGCGTCGCTTCATCGGATTTTGTCATCTTGCCAAACCTTACCGAACAGATATTTCAACACTGTTTGCCATTCTTAGTTGTAAAATCACAGTTATGGATATCGATATTTTATGCAGCCACTTTAAAATTAACATAAAATGGAATCTTATCCCACAGACTCATCGGCTTTCCAAAGGCGTAAAAATGTTTATATCGGGAGACTACTTTCTACTTATTACTTATTTTATTATTTATTTTTTATTACTTTTTAGTTATTAACGTACAATATTTTCTCAACGTTCATTCGCTTTACTTCAATAATGGTTCCAACCAGGTTTTTAACTAATCTTCTATTCTTAGGTAGTGATGTGCGTTTCATACGCCACTCCGACCTGACGATTTCCGAATAATGGTTTTCAGAAAGTGCTTTCCCACCGACGCCCCAATTACCAGATTGGAGCCATTGGCACCACTCCCAATGTTGTTGTTTTTACTTTTGTGACTGCATACATTTTTTTGGCCTCCACTTCAACCATCTGGTCATCTCGGCCATAGAGTTACTAAAAAATTTTCAAGAAATTTCAATTTTTAGGCTTCATTTTTGAACGCCGTGTGACACAATTGACTTCACCAAAAGCGAAACTGTCAAGGAACTGATTTGAAGAGTAATTTTCCCTATAATGACAATCAAAGCTCCCACTGGCTCAGGCGTTCAATAAAACCGCAGGAAGTTTCATTATCTTGCTGATGGTTGGTTGGTTGGTTAGAGTGGTGATTCATCCAGAATCCAACTAGCGCTTCCGCACCATTTTGTTGCCACATCCTCGTTACCAAATTGTTTAACAGTTATTTACATCAGGACTATATCCAGTCTGTGCGGTTTAGGAACCTTATTAGGTTGTTGACGTCTAAGCCCGACAGTTGCTCGAGACTCTCGAACAGCGGTTTGCCCAGGGTTAACATTCTGTCCCTCCATAGGGCAGGGCATTCACAGAGGAAATGGAAGATTGTTTCTTTTTCCCCCGCTTGTTTACAACTATGACAGTATGTGTTATGAGGGATGCCCATTTTGGCGGCTTGTTCTCCGATAGACCAGAAGCCAGTTATGACTGCCGTAAGTCTACAGGTGTCCCGTCGTTTCATGTTTATTAATGTCGACGATTGCTTTAGGTTGTAGGTGGGCCATAACGTTCTGCTGATTTTGCATTTCGTCTGGTCTCTCCATCTACAATCTGCAATTCGAAGGTATTTTAGGGAAATTGCATTCTTGACCGCACCTAGTGGAGTGAATACTGGTACTGCAAGAGCGCTATTCATGGCAGATCCCCCTCTTGCCAGTTCATCAGCTTTTTCGTTACTTTCTATGTTCCGGTGTCCCGGGACCCATATTAAGGTTACTCTGTGGTTTTCACTCAAGTTGGTGAGGCTACTCCTACTTTGCTCCACCACTTTAGAGGTTGTTATAGTCGCGTCCAGCGCCTGGATTGCAGCTTGGCTATCCGAAAGAATAGCGATATTGCCCTTGAAAGAGAAATCTGCGATTAGTAACATACAGGCTTCCCCAATTGCTAGTACTTCCGCTTGGAAGACGCTGCTGGTATTAGGGAGACGCACAGATTTTTCAATTCCAAGTCTATGAGAATATATATATTACCAGCTCCCACACCACAATCCATTTTACTGCCATCCGTATAGACTGTGGTATCGAAGTTGTTTAGAGAGAATCCCTTATTCCATTCTTTTTTAGATGGAAAGAGTGTGGCAAAATTCCTGTTGAACGTTACCATCGGGACGATGTAGTCAGTCCTCACCGAGGTTAACTGAGTTTGTCGCAATAATAGACTAGCGTGACCATAAGTTTTTTCTTTCCAGCGACCCGCTTCATTTAACCTAAATGCACTCATGGTTGCCGTCTTCTTTATATGTAGGTCTATTGGAATAACGTGTGTCAGAGCATTGAGAGCCTCTCTAGGACATGATCTGATTGCACCGACCGTTATTGCACAGGCTGATCTTTGTATTCTGCCGAGTAATTTGGTATTGTACTCTCTCCCTAGAGCTTTCCACCAAACTACCGAACCATACGATAGAATGGGTCGTATAACCGCCTTATACAGCCATAATGTATGCCTCGGTTGAAGACCCATCTTCTTCCAAGCATACGTTTGCAGGCATATAAAGCAATTTCTGCTTTCCTTACCCGTTCTTCGACGTTTAACTTCCAGCTAAGTTTGGAGTCCAGAATTACTCCTAAGTACTTTGCACTGGTTGATAGTGACAGAGTTTGTCCGTTGACATTTGGTAGAGTGAAAGTTGGTACCTTGTATCTGGTGGTGAAAAGCATAAGTTCTGTTTTACGCGGGTTTAAACTTAGCCCACATCCTGTGGCCCAAGAGTTAAGCTCGCCTAACACCCTTTGGATGATCCCACTGATCGTATTTGGACACAGTCCTGACACCATTAGCACCACGTCATCAGCGTACGCCACCACTTTTACCCCGCCTCCGTCAAGTTTTGTTAAGATTTTGCTGATCACACATAGCCAAAGAAGTGGAGATAATACTCCCCCTTTTGGAGTGCCCCCGTGGACCTTCTTGGTTATGTTGATATTACCCATCTTGCTGAACTTCTCACTAAAATTTCAGTACCATGCGACATGATACTATCGATTCTCAGTTTAGTCAAACGGTTATCGAGTAAACAGAATACTAAAAAGACCTGTGAGGAATTCTGAAACCAACAATATAAGCTAGAGCATGTCAACATGATTTCCTTAATAATTTTCTTTGAGATTGTTGAATTTTTCTAAGCCCGCAAAGTCTTATAGTTCTCGCTTTCTTCTAATAAGCTTCAGGACCGTGGAAGCTAGGAGATCTGTACTAGCATTTTCCTTTATGTTTAATGTTGTTGTGGTTCAATGTTGTTAATGGCATCAATGAAAGTTCTTTTAGTAAAACTCAGACTTCTTCATATTCATATCTAATCGTAAGACTATCCTAAGAACAACCAAAGTTACCACTTGCTCAAGCGTTCAAAAAAACCTCAGGAAGTTTTATATTCTTGCTGAACTAACCACAGAAATCTCAATGCATGAGGACGGAGGAAAATATGTTCGAAAGAATATAAGTGTAGTATTATGCGCTCACTTTAACTTTGAACGCAACTATGACAACAAAAGTATATGATAAGTAGGCACTAGAATCATAGCCAGGCAGCAACCAACTCTTTCCAGTTTCCAACAAAACTGGAGCTGGAATGTCTTGATAAGCCCAATATCTTAGGACTGATCAACCGGGCGGTCTCTCCATTTAAATGTCCCAGAGCCGTTTTTTTTGGCTTAGAAAAAGGTAACTTATCTTGTTTTATTCAGGAAGGAGGAGGAGTAGGAAAGGCAAAGAAGACTGGGTTAATCTATCGGCTTTTTCGCAATCAAAACCAATTAAAAATTTTTTTATGGAATTAATTAAGAATATTCTTGGAATCCCCACAGGAATTCCAACAGGGCATTATCGATTGAATTATCACCTTAATAATCTGAAAATATACTCCAACAGAACTTGGAGGCTTAGAATAAAGAAAGATGAAACCGCAAAGCATGTGCCTAGACCTGAAGCATAAGCGGCACAAGCACCTGGGTAAACAGGTTTCACCAGAAGAAGACAAAAACTCATTGAAATAGGACAAATATTACAATTTTTGAAATATCCTGAATCCATGAAGGTTGCATAACAAATCTCTCAGGACGCAGCGCTAAGATATGACTCACTAAAGCCACCTAGCGGAAATTATTCAATACTTTTTACTTCACCTAATATTCTTCTAACGTACATTTGTTGGTCATTATACGTATATTTTATATGCATTTCCATTAATTATCCAACTATATTTTGTTTAAAGGAATAATATACCGAAAAATAAAATAATGGTAGCACACAATTAGTGATAAAAAATTTGCAATAAAATCACATACCAATTTTCCTTTTCTTATCAAGCCACAAATTATTTGGTTCAGTTTGTTCTCTTCTGCTTTTATAGCCGGCAGTAGCCACACGGTTTCACTTCTAATTACCAACAATTTACCTATTCAGCTACTGCCACTACTTTTTATTCCACAGTCGTTTTAATTCGGATTATCATTTGAATAAAGACTTCGGCTGGTGAGTAAATGGTGGTTGGTATTTCAATTGAAATTCAAATTGGTGAATTAAATGTCGGATGCTGCCTTAAACTCAACTGAGCGGTGAGATGATGTGACCGCGGAGATAAGATGTAATTTACATTCCATTGCGTTGCTTTCGAATGCTAAAATGGCAAATAACGATAACAAAGGCTGTGAAAATGCAGTGATTAAGGAGTCTTACAAGGGGTAATATTAATGATTATTAGCGGGTAGTAGGGTTAAGTAAAGGTGTGCAAATGGCTCTGTCCTTTATACAGCTAATATTTTAGATGAACAAGTAAAAGTACTTTGTGATTACTTTACCGAGACAAATAGGCGTATTTGTGGAAAAAAGTCTAAGCAAATGAAAATAAATCATTTACCAGCTTCGCACAGAAAAGGAGAGTTCTTCAGTTACCCAACCCTTTGTTTGTTATTCTGATTCACTAACAACCATTTAAGAGGTACGTAAATTTAGTTTCAACTCGTGGTTTTCAAATTTTCAATAGAAGCTGATAGCTGGTTTAGTAGCAGAAACCATTGGTCGTCTAAAGGAGGCATATCTTACAACCAAGGCGACGATTAACTTACCAATGCCTTGGGAGGACTTGGGCACTGTATAGCACTTTCATGATCTCGCTGGCAGCATTTTGCATTTTACGGACTTATCACAGCGAAAAGTTGAAGTCGAACTATCGAACAAGATTTAAATACCTAAAAAATAAAATATAAAGTAATTACTTTATAAAAGATGAAAAACCTAGTTAGATAAAGCCGGAAATTAAATGTTACGCTCTAGTATCACCATCCTCTGTCTAAGAGAAGTAAGGTGGACTAAATTATGTGAATTTCCCTCCCTAAACAGACACATCGTCTCTTTGTATTCTGGTAAACCTCAAGGCAGTAAGCATGAGCCAGGAGACGGCATTCTTTCAACCCAGGATGCAAAATGGAACTTGGAATATCATGGAGCCCTACGTCGTACAGGGTTGAGACAGGTTGTTTCGACTTCCTGACTATGCCAGCGTGTTCCAGGCAGAACTATTAGTGTTAGATTCCAATTCCACCTCCTTCAAACTAGTCTTACAGTATAGAGAGGAACTAGAAATGCTTAGTCATTGGCTTGTTAGAACGCTGTCTGACATTAACTATCTCGCCTCCCTTTTGGATCTAGACTTTTCCAGGGCGAAACATGTATTTAAATCCCAATTAAAAAATTTTTTCCTTTGTAAGAATTCTAAATAATTACCAAGTATATTTTGTTAATTTAGTTTTCTAAGCTTTGATTTTGTTAATTATTTTATTTATATAATATAAATACTCTTAGTTCTATGTAGTCTGTAAGAAACTTTGTATTTTCTTGTCTTACTAAAATGAATAATCCTCCTCTTTAAGTTATAAGAAAGTTTATATTTTTCTCTTACTCACTACAATTGAAGCTAGTTAATTATAAGTTTAATTTTACTTTGATTAATGATTTAGCACTAATCTTTTTTCATAGTCTGTAAGAAATTCTGTATGTTTAGACTATTAATTGAATTAAATGAATAAATGAATTAAATAAATTAGCAAGAAAAGGTTCGACACTAGACCTAGCAGAAGTGGTGGCAGTTTCCACCCCACTGAACACAATAAAAGCATCCATTGCTTCACACTATCATAATTTAGCCGAAAGAAGATGGAAGCAACTAACTACATGTATTACAATAAAAAACACATGGCCGTCATACAAAATCCTAAGGACGAATTATCTATTAGCATGCTTTCGACCAAACATTTCACGCCTCACTGCAACCCTTAGAGGTCATTGGAAGGTAGGGTATCATGCAGCTAGACTCAACCTTCCTTTCGATCCCATCTGCAGAAGCTGTCAAATGGAAGTGGTGAAGGAAAGTCTTTTCCACTACTTATGTGAATGTCCAGGCTTAGCTAGGGCACGACATCGCTCTTTCGATAAACCTTTCTTATAGCGAATATCTCAGACTTCGAGATAAAAAAAACAGTAAAACAGTAAAACGGTGCTGGTCTCTAATTAGGAGTATTTCAGTAGATGTAGCCGCGTTTTAAATTTAATGTGAGGATATCTCCATCATTCAGTGCTATGTCCCAATAGACGACACGACTTATGAAAAAAAGACGACTTCTACAGCCAGCAGTTTGATTTAAGACACTCTTCCCCAATCATCTTTGTAATGGGAGACCTTAACGCAAAATTCGGGGCACTGATAATACCTTATTGGAGTACGTTATGGGTAAACAGGGACTAGGCACTCGCAACGATAATGGTGAACGATTTGTCGATTTTTGCAAAGCAAGGAGTATGGTCATTAGAGGCACGCGCTTCAAGCATAGGGACTGCCACAAGGTAACTTGGTACCTGCTCAAACAAAATAATCTCAAAATCGGAAGGGTTAGTGCAAGGATGAGAGCTAGCACATCTCTGAAACGGTGCTACTGGTGCTTCGGTGTCGGACACCTTCAATCAAACTGCAAAGGACCAGACGGAAAAGGTATATGCATCCGAAAGAGTGCACCAAAGAGCCCAAATGCTGTCTATGTACTGACGCCAATCGCAGCGAGACAAAGCACATGCCAGGCTCGAGCAAATGCCCGATGACAAGAGAACATGCCAAAATAAGATAAGATATGATTATACTTCAAGCAAACATGCACAGGAGTTAAAATGCAGACCTGCTAATGGAGCAGATGGTCTTAGAAAAAGGAGTTAAAGCAGTATTGATAAGCGAACAATATGCTCAATCCGAGAAAGCGTGGATCGAAGACGAGTCGGAAACTGCCGCCATCTGGCTGCCTAGGGGCACACATTTCGTAATAACTGCGAAAGAATCAGCCGATGGTTTCGTCTACGTTCAAAACAGCCAATTCACAATGATAAGCTGTTACCTTACACCGAACGACAATATATGTAGATGAATTCACCCGGAAACTGGAAAGTATTGAGGGCAAAGCCCTTAGTTTAGAGGGACGATTAATAACAGCGGGAGACTTCAACTCAAAAGCAACCGAATGAGGCTCGGCGATAACGAACTCAAGAGGTAGACGAGTGCTGGACATGGCAGTCAGACTAGGTTTAGTGGTGCTCAACACAGGAACGACTACGTGCCGAAAGCCAGGTTGCAACGGCACAATACCCGACATAACCCTAGCATCGGAAAGCATAGTCACCTTTACTAAAGACTGGAGAGTCCTGGAAGATTACAATGGGAGTGACCATCAATACATCACGTTTTGCATTGAAATGGAAGACCAACGAGTGCGTAAAAATCGAAATAATGGAACATAAATAAGCTAAACCCAGCGACGCTCCTTGCAACTATTGACGAAAATAAAACGACGATCTGTGCGATGCATCTATGCCTAAAATAGATAAGAACAAAAAAAGAAATGCTGTATACTGGTGGACACAGGAGATCGCAGAACTTAGATATATGTGCATCCAAAAGCGTAGAAAGTATACTAGAGCCAGATGATTGGGCACGGCGATAACGGAATCCAAAGAATACAAAAAGAGCAGAAAAACGACAAATGGGAAGAGCTACGAAATGATCTGAACAATGGCCCATGGGGGTTGGGCAAGTAAACCAGAAGAAGAAAGATGTCTCGCGCTAAATGGTCAATACTTTTTACTTCAACCACTATTTGTATCTCAAATTCCTTCTAGTCCCCAATTGAAAAAATAGGATCCTGCCACCGCCTAGTGCCCTTCGCATAAATCTGTCAATACTTCTACTCAATTTCCATGTATTCGTCTATAAAACATGATACATGGCAGTCAATTGTCAAGTGCCAACTAAGCGAGAATGCGCAGAAATTTCTTCACATATCAAAGGAAAAAAATAAAACAAAAACGTCACGGCTTTTTTCACTTTTTAAGTGATTTATGTTTGTTTCGTTTCTTTATTTTTTTATTTAAATTTTTTTCTTTTTTGTTTTTTTTTTAAGCATTTGTAATGTTTGACATGCCAAATCATTGCTGCATGAAAGCCCTATCAAACTTCAAAAACTTTAGACCAAATACTGAAAAATGTCAAAATGAGGATTGTGTTTTCTCAGCTATTTCATAAAGCAAACAGTGAAAATCCAGTCACGTTTGTAACGCGAAAAATGCAACTGAATGACTGATAGCGTTGGCTATGATGTCAATGCTGGTGCCGGTTATGTGTTGGTGGTCGTGATCAATTTTCAAAATATTAACATGACATGGTATGAAATGCCAGAAATGCTGCAAAATCGATTTTCATTGAAATTGCCAAATGTGGCATTTGTAAATGGGGGTGTTTGTGTTTGCGTGTATGTGTGTGTGATAGTTGTATATTTGTCCATTCAACAACTCAACAAAATGTCAACCAAACCGACAGAGAAAATTTATTCACGCGCGACACATCGCCTTTTGAATTTCAAATGCAGAACATGACATTGTAAGCGTATTTTGAAGTCCGTTCATATGTGTGTGTGTGTGTGTATGTGGGTGTTTGAGCTCATGCAATTGCGAGCGATAAAAAAATATAATACCCATACATACAAGTAGATGTGTGCACATTACTATGTATATTTTATGTTATTGCATTTCATGCACACTATCAAATTCGCATTCACATAGTGAGTGCACACACACACACACACACACGCACACTTATGCCATTCAAGCATGCATGTAAATACGGGCAACTAACTCTTTTTCATATTTACTTAGATGTCCTGTGTTAGTGCCCGGTAGTAAATCGAAATAGTTTAGAATTAGCGCAAGACTCGTCCTCTTGTAATGTAATTCGATGTCGCTATTCTTAATCATGACGATGATGATGTTGATGATGATTAGTTGCTTTGCGCCGATCTCTGGGCGCATAGCGCAAGAGCAAATGATTTCCATTGATTTTAATGTTCAAATTTTGCATTAACCTGTACTCATGCCAGGTTTTCGTCTATACGATCAAGCTCATCTATGTTGTTTGTCGCCATGAGCCACTTGGACTTCCTCCAATTCGTGCTGCCTGTGGATTCCAGTCTAATGCAGCTCTGCAGACTTAGTACGCTGGTTTGCACAGAGTGTGCCCTATCCAGCGTCATTTGCCTTCCCTCTTATCTCAATATTTATTGGCCTTTGGTTGCATCCATGGTGGAAAGATTTTTAGAAGTTTGCTCTTAAGCAGGCCTTTATTCGGCTGTCAGCGAATTTGAAGGAATCAGCTGATGGGCTCGCGTGTTTTAGGTTAGGTTAGGTTAGGTTGGTATGGTTGCCCAGGGAATGAGCACACTTGGACGAAGAAAGATTTGGCCTTTGTGATACCATGTTGAAGGAGGTGAGGTGAAAGAGAGAAAGACCGATGGGATGCAGGGAGAGGGCGGGGAGAGGTGTAGAGGTGGTGCTGGGATGGTTAGGAGCGTGCGAATTACGAACGATGACTATGTTTGTGTCAACCGCTTCAGGATGTGTTTACAAAAAAAACGGAGATTTTCTTGGTGATATACGAAAAACATCAACCATTGACGTTTTGTTGCCGTCCGACTGGACTGATTGGACAAGTGTGTGAACCCATGTAAAATAATCGTGTAGAATTCATGTGAATCTCCCAAGAGACGTAACAGCCGCAGTTCCCCCACAATTTTCTATTTCATAAGTTAAAGAGCAAACATGGTAAATCTGTCATCTCTGGGTTACATCTGTTTACTGGATTCATATTTCCACCTTCGAGATACGGAGTACAAGTGAAGAAAAAGGAACCTGGAACTGCAAAAATGTTCGACTTTTTAGTTTGCAAAAAAATTAGTAAAAAGATATACGGCATGCGCTGCGCTGCTATTAAGGTAAAATATGTATAGGGTGTTTTTTAGCTGCATGAGTTTGGTAAGTTATCATGAATCGAGATTCATTGGAAAATATAGTCAAAGATTGGACTGATCGAATGGACCTTGTAACTTGTAGCCGCGGCGCTTCTCATATTCAGAAAATACGAAGGAGTAGTGGGCAGCGCAATATAGCCAAAGATGAAAGATTACCAGGTTTGCGAGTTGGCTATGGTGAAAAATAAAATTGTGAGGGGAACTTCATCAATTAGGGACTCGTGCACGATAATTTCACACATATTCACACACTCGTCCAATCAGTCGTTGCTTAGACGGCTACGAAGTGTCATTGGTTGATTTTTTTCGTATATCACCAACACATTCTCCCGGTATCAATTTTTTTGTAAACACACCTCAGGTGACGTCAGCGCATCAGCTGATTCTGTTAAATTCACTCAGAGCCGACTAACGGCCTGTTAAAGAGCGCACCAATATAGCAAATGTTGAAATCAGAAAGCACATATTTTTCGTATTTTCTTTCCTTGCTAATTTTTTGAAACAATACTCTTTTTGTTTTCGAAATTTCAAATAGTAATAGCAAATTATTCTTCAATATCATTAATGTAGAAAGATAGTAAATATTTCAGAGTACTATAGCTAAGAAGCACTTCATAATTCGAATGAGAAATTAGTACCGATTTTTATTTTATATGGAGAGAGGCAATATCTTTTTTCATAAATTAACGAAGTATAGGCATATGAACTTTTATCTGTGGTCGTCCACTTACTACGCTACTATAGAGTATTATAGACCTTATGATAGCCGAGAACATTAGCTTCATGTCTCACCGCGCATTTTACTGCAAGCGAATAAGACGTTGGTTCAGTTTACCTGTCTGGTATCCCATGGATTAAAACGACCTGTGCCATTTTCCTACCTTAAAACCGGCTGTCACGGGAGTGGCAGGATTTAGACAAGCTATCAAAGACGTTCATTGAGAGTACCTCACCACCTCTATGAACTATCGCTGACCAAATGTGGTCATCGATATCCAAAATCCACCTATTGCAGACAAAGAACTTTAGCTGACTCATGATATCCTGGCATAATTACGTTCTGAATATTGCAGCAAGTTAAGCTCTCACTTATCCAGAACTGACCCAGACATACTCTACATATTTTCCATATGAAAGGCTGTCAAAGAAAGGAGCATCCAGTGGCTTTAACATCTAGCTGCCAAATCCGGACATTTACAGAGAAAGTTGCGCAATTGCCATTTAATAACAGCCAGGGGTGCTAATGGTCGGGTAGGCGTTCTCTGAGATCCTGGCAAGCTTATCAGCAATTTCGAATCCCTCTATTTTCCCATATCCAGGTTAGAGATATAGGAGTTGGCCAGTTTAGATTTGCACCATGGCATCGTCAGAGCTTTGATCGCGGCTTGATTATCAGATATAATGTTAATATCTCCTTCACTCCCACGTTCCCTAAGCATTCTGCATGCTTGCATGATCGCAAAGGCTTCTGCTTGGAAAATACTAGCATTATTAGACAGTTTCAAAGAAATAGATAAATTGGCTGATTTAGAGCAAACCCGACTCCCGACTTCATCTTGGCCGCAGTAAGGACAGAAGTACAAGCATCGGTACAGATTTTCCCCTGTCCACTTCCAGTCCTGCCTAGTTGAAAAGATTGCCCTATCGCGACCCTCAAACACCAGTTTGCGAAAAGAGAATTCCATACGAAGTTCAGAGATATACGGTGCTGCCACCAGAGGCCTTTAACCTTATTGCACTTTGAGCAGCGATGAAATTAACGTAAAGGTAGATGGGAAGTGAGTGAAAAACAACATTAGGGGCATTTTAATGATAATATGGTCCTTCCGAAGTGCTTCCCACCAAACCAGTTGTCCGCACTTTAAAATTATTAGACATCCAGAGAACGACCCGCGGCTTGAGTTCCCCTGCATAGATTTGCAGAAGTAGAAAGCTTTGATGGCTTTTTTTCAAGTATCGCATTGATATTGGATTTTTTTTTTGTTTTGTCTTGTAAATTTGCTCGTTGGGTTTATGCATAAATTTTCTATGATTACCTTCTTCCAATCCACCTGTGCAAATTTAGTTCTGATGAAGCCAGGCGCATACTAAGCGATGATTTTTCATATGATATGTCGGATTGTTACCCATTTGTCGAAACATGTGGTTACAAAATCAATAGTAGAGATCCAGCACTTCAATAACCATCTCTCCGTTTTTACAGCAGGGAAGGAATCAGTTGTAGTTAGTGAAGTGTTTAGTCAGCTTTCGACATGAGTCAACAGATCTCCACATGCATTACAAAATGTTAAGCCTTGTAGGCATACACTCACGCTATTGTGCAGGCGGGCGTCTATAGGAGTATTCGAATATATATACCTACATATTCATATATATGTGTCTACGTGTGCGTGTGCGTGTGCGTCTGCATGTAATAGTGAAGCTTTCAACTAACAAGAATTTGATTTTAATTTTAATTTGCCATGTTTGCATATTTTTGGGAAACTACTCTATACTCCCTACGATTGCAGTTGTGCTCGTACATATTTGTATTTTCGATTCACTAGCATATTTCCAAAAATCGGTATCATATAACACAAATACACGTTTATTGATAGCTAAACAAAAATACAATCTCCATAGTATATTATTATTTACCATTGGTTGCGGCTGATGTTAAGAAAATAAAATATCGGCTGTATCGAATTATATCGTCGCACGTGTGTGGCTTTCACCTATACTTACATTTTTATTGCCGATAAAATACGCCTATAGACCAATGTAACTATACACGAATATATTTATTTATTGTTGTTGCAATGTTTTCACAAAATTGCTATTACATTGTTAACTTATTTATAGAACAGCAGCGATACAAAAAATTACTAAATTCGTTTTTAATCGGATTTGACCTATTCTGATGCATTTACTAGTTCAGAAAAAGGGAAAGATGACTGCCAAATCTACCCAATAGCAGGGAAATATTTAGTGTGCAGTAGCATACAGGTTTGCCAAAAAAGGTGGGATTAAACTGGCATCTGTTGAATTTTTGATAAATTATTTGCCTCAATCATTAGTTTAGTTAAATTCTGAAATTTCTACGCATGCTTTTCAAAAATAAAATAATACCACTTGCGGCCGCCGTGGCCGAATGAGTTGGCGCGTGACTACAATTCCGAATTCAGAGAGGAACGTCGGTTCGAATCTCGGTGAAAGATCAAAATTAAGAAAAAGCGTTTTTCTAATAGCGGTCGCTCCTCGGCAGGCAATGGCAAACCTCCGAGTGTATTTCTGCCATGAAAAATCACTCACAAAAAATATCTGCCGTTCGGAGTCGGCTTGAAACTGTAGGTCCCTCCATTTGTGGAACAACATCAAGACGCACACCACAAATATGAGGAGAAGCTCGGCCAAACACCCAAAACGGGTGTACGCGCCAACTATATATATATATATATATACATATATACTTTGATCAAAAAGTTCGCGGAATTTATTCAGAAAATTCAAAATACAAGTTTATTCCTCAAAAGTGATATAATCGCCCTTAAAGTACTTTCCATCAACTACAACACAAGTATGCTAGCGTTTGATGCAGCTCTCGAAACATTTCAGGAACTCGTATTTTCGGTGTATCCATCAGAGCCGATTGCGCTTTTTCCACTACTTCATTTCGGTTGTTAAACGCGTTGCCCGTAGTAGCTTTTTGACTAAATCAGATAGAAAAAATTAGCAGGGAGCCATATCAGGTGAATTCGATAACTCTTAGTTGGTATGCGTTTCGTTCTTGGTCAAAAATTCAAAGATAATGATGACGACGGTACGACGATTCGGTACCATATTGTAAAATCCACGAGTTGTTTTCCCATAAATCATTTCTTTTTTGGCGAATTGCTTTACGTAAACCATCAAACGTCTCCTTACGCCCAAATAATAGGCTTATTAACTGTCTCAACTTCTAGTGGTGTACAAAAACTCGTGGTAGACAAAACCGTTGTAATCCAAGAGTGATAGAAAGAAGATTGCGTCCATCAGTGAGTGCGTGACGTCGCATTAGCTTAGTAATGCAGTGTTGCCAACCATTTGCTCTTCGCAATAAATTTAGTGCTTTTGTATTTATACACCCGAAATGCGGAAAATTTTAAGTTTGGTGTTAGTTTCTTTTCTCAAATTTAAAGCTACCGAAACTGTAAATTTAAAAAAAACTGTGTTTTTAAACAACGGGTCACTTGGAGAAAATTTTAGTGTTAATGAAAATTTTTTGATTCTTATAAAATTTGATATTTTGAAAGTGCAAATTTAATTCTTTGCTCCTTTTAAGGCTATGTTAGAATATTAAATCTTCTTCTCTCAACTCTTCTTAACATTTAAAACCTTTTCACACATTTTAAAAAGTGTTTGAATTTACTGAATGCGACTTAAAACCATTGAGGTGTGATCGTTTCTTCCGGTTCTCCATCCTTAGTGGGACATAGGGCATCAAGAGGTGTATTCATAGTAAAAATAAGCAACAAAATACCAGAAAATACTAAAGAAACCATAACGACATATTTACAAAACGAGTAAATAACCTCAAATATAGCAAATAAATCGTTCCCTTAACAAAAGTCTCACTTAACAAAAAAAAACCTCATAAATTAAATTGTACATAACCGTAACACATTTATTAAAAAAAAAAAACGAACTTTTTAAAGGCAATTTGACACGCATACAAAGTTCTTTAACCTAAATTTAATTTTGGTATTTGATTTTCTTTAATGTGCATTTTAGTGCATTTTTATATCCAAAGCTTAGCAAATTAGGGAATTATTGAACTACTTTTTAAAAAATTTATATTTTTCAAAGTTATAAACATTGCATTTTAACTAGAGCAGGCTAGAAAAATACATAAAGAAAGAAAGTTACAAAAAAAATGCTAAATCAAGTTACGAAAATGGTAATCTGTCCATACTGGTGCTCAGTCACTCAATGTCAAATTTGCTGAGAGCAAGGTAACGGTATCATGATAAGCGCCATCTCATTATTCTTCCCATCATGGTTGTAATTCCTAAAAACCGTGAGCATCGCTTTCGTGTTTTTTTTTACCTTGGTTCCTTCGGAGCTCACCACTCACTCACCTGATGGAAATCAGCCTTTGGCGATATCAACGCAGTCCGTCAATGCTCAAGTCCAATACCAGCTAACTGATTTGCAGTTTGCAGTTGTTGATTAACTTTTCCTTCACTTTATTTAGGTTTAGCTCAGTTTTCGATGTCGGCCTACCACTACGCTTGCCGTTCGCCATCTTCGATGGACTGATGATATCTTTTGAAGCGTTGATGGCAACCGTGAACGGCTGTTTTCTTTGAAATATCATTACGCAAAAAAGTTGTCCAACATTTCTAAGGTTTTCGCACCATTGAATATATTTTTAATGCTAAATTTAATACAAATTCGTTGTTATAAATTCAAATCCATTGTTAAAACTGGCGGGAAAATTTTGGTAGCAGTGAATCAATTGTTTTGATATAAGGGTTTAGGGGTAGTCGGAATTTTCAAAAAAATTGATTTTGTTTCTGCATATTCTTAAAGTATATCTTAAAATATTCTGTAAAAATTTGAAGTGAATTCGACAAACACTTTTCGAGTTATTCAACAATTAACAAAGGGCGCTCAGGCGCTCCGCAGCTCGATAGCAAAACTTTAAATGCGTTTTTCTCAAAACAATGTTTTTTTTGAACTGGTGATCACTGCAACTTAAAAGCCACTTGGTAGATTTCAATAAAATTTACTCTAATTTTGAGAAACATAAAAAAATTAGTGCCTGATCGAAGGATTTTTTTTTAATTTTTTTAAACAATTAGTTGTCGGTTTTTTGCTCGAAAATCTAAAAAATATTTCCTGAGGCCGCCATATTGTTAATTTTCAAAAAACAGAAAAAAGAGGTTCGATCAGGCGGAAGATTTTCTTTTAATAAATCTTATTTCTTTTGTCCGATTGATTTAAGATGAATCTTAAAGGACTTGGGATGATCACCGCAAGGGCCTCCACAAAAACAGCGTTAACTTTTGCGATTATTATTATTTTTTTTTTGAAATTTTACTAAAGTCTAATCGAATTATGATGTCCTAATGCCGTATTTTTATTTTTGTAAAATAAAGCAACCGACTAGCAAAAAAAAAATTATTGAAAATCATCATTTTTTTCGGGCCTCTGACTATCGCTAAACCCATAAATGCAAATTTACAAGTGTAAAGTTCATCAGACATTTTTATTTTCTATAAAAATGTTTATTTGAAATAAGAGAACAGCGTTCTTGTAATCATAGACTTCTATAAATATAAATTAAAAAAAAATTAAATAAATTAAAGAACACAACAAACAAGAAAAGAAAAAATTAAGCCATTTCACAGTTAAAAAACAAAAAACCAAAAATTGTATAAATTTTTTAAAACGCTTGGGAGCTACTTAAATCAGACAAAATATTATAATCGTCAATTTATGTAACTGTTGATTGATTGGACTTAAAAGAATCATCCAACCTTATTTACCTTACCCTCCTTTCTCCTACTTTGTGCAACGTTTTGTAGCAGTGAATCGCTGAGTTTACTGCTTGGGATATCTTATTGCTGCGTTCTTCATCGGAATCACTTTGAAGAAGAATGTTTATTCCCTTTTCTAAATAAGAAAGAGCATCTCGCACTTTTTTTATTGTTAACTGCCTGCATAAAAAAAGCTCTGGCATCTCACCAAGTATTCACGCGCTTACTAACTGTAACAACTCCCCGTTTCCAAGAGGTTTTCTTTCAAATTTTTCAGATTTTTTTAAACTAATCGCCGTATAATGAAATATTGTTGGCTATAAATCGAGAAAGTGTCGTAATTCAAAAATGCGGTTATAGCGGAATACCGCATAAATAGCGGCGGTATGGCAAGGTAATTGTCATTGAAACCTGGACCCTCCGTTGGGCTTGAATTTAACATATTTCCGTTATAGCTAACGACTTGAGTTTCCAGGTAGCTTCCTAAAATTTTATTTTCAATCGAATTACGGATATATCCTTTTAAAAAAGATAGTCGAACAGGACGAAAAAAGGCCAGAGTTGGGTGGCCAACCGAGGATATTAAAAAATATGTCCAACGGATGGTTAAAAAGTGTATGATAAAAAGAAAAAAATACATGTGGTATGGGAAAAAGTTCAAGCCACTATTGGCTTTAATGAGTTATGTAAGATTTTTAGTGTTCTGAAAAGGAAAACAGATGAAATAAATGACAGTTAATTCTACGCACTCTAAAATACGTGTAAATGATTTTAATTTTTACTAGACAATTATAAGCAGGGGATGTTTTCCACACAATTAGTTGAAATTTTCAACATTTTCTTTTTGATGAGCGAAAACGGACGCATTTTAGAAAATTGTATATATTTTAATTAACATCTGTCAAAACAGAAACCAGTTCTTGAAATACCCTGAATATATAAAAGCACATACTATATTCCATTTTCAAACATGAAATAATAGTTTTCGTACTTTTGTATGTATTATGCAAAGGTCTAAAATATTTGACGGACATGTGAGAATTTAAATGAATTAACGTATTTTGAATGCACTCAGCAGCTTCTCGGTACCAAAGTATCTTATTAGAATCATCCGCAGCTACTTAAACCAGAGAGTACTGCAGTATGATACAGAGGAGGGCCCAAAGAGCTACAGCGTGACAGGTGGTGTACCGCAAGGATCTGTTCTTGCACCAACCCTATGGAACGCTATGTATGATGGCATTCTTAACATCGAAATGCCCGCTAATACAACCATAGTTGGATACGCCAACGATATCGCACTGGTAGTGATTGATAAGGACATACCTGTAGACAGATTGCAACATGTATGTAATGATGCCATAACAAGAATACAAAGGTGGTTGAATAACGCCAGCCTGGAACTAGCTGCCCAAAAATCAGAACTGGTGCTGATCAGCAGAAGCAAGCAGAAAGAAAAGCTGTCAATATCAGTTGGTGGCCACGACATAGAAGCCCAGAAGGCTTTAAAATATCTTGGCATGTACATTGATGCCAGACTAACATTCAGGCGACATCTTAAAGCTATTAGTGTGAAGGCGACAAAGGTTAACAACGCACTTATGGGCATGCTACCGAACTTAGGAGGACCACAGTGTGCCAGGAGAAAAATTCTTTTCACTGTGACAGACTCCATAATGTTGTACGCCTCTGAAATCTGGGCTGGAGCAAAAAATTGCCATTTTAAAGAACTACTGCAGGTCAGTAGAACAAGTGCGTTGAGGACCGCATGTATCTATAGAACGGTGTCGGACGATGCAATCTGCGTCATAGCTAGCAAAATTACTATAAAAATCCAGGCAAACTTACAGAAGAGGTTGTACTGCTCGCAAGGTATGAAGCCGACAGACGAATTCAAATAAGCAGAACGTTCCATCTCGACGGTGGACGCATAGGTTGATCCCATGGATTAACGAGTGGATCCATCGGAAACACGGAGACGTTGATTTCTTCCTAACGCAGCTATTAAGTGGACACGGGTGTTTCCAAAAATATATGCATCGCCTAGACTTAGCTGGTAGCCCTTATTGTCCAGAATGCTTGGGCGAAGAGGAGACGGTCGAGCATGTGGCCTTCTATTGTAGCAAGTTCGTTAAGGAACGCGAGGACCTAGCAAGAATAACTGGTGTGTTTCTGACGCCCATTAACCTAGTACCGCAAATGCTTGAGTCGAATGAAAAATAGAGGGCAGTGCAAGTTTTTGCAACTCGAATTATCGTGGAACTTCGCAACATTGTTTGGGGTCGAAGGAACGACGCGAGACGAACGCGGCAGCAACCACAACTGTCGCATTGATAAAAAGCAGCAAGACGAACAGTAGACGAATATAACTGACTATTGAGCTTATTGCCCACGACCGCCTCCAGACGTAATTACCAAACGGTATCCCTGTAGAATGAACCGTCGGACTTGAGGTGCTTTTAGTGACTAAGGCTTTTGATTGCTTTTACACCTCGTTAAAAAAAAAAAATAGACTAACGTTTCATCTCAGTAAAACATCTGCCAGTTTAATTCAATTCGCCTAAAGCGAAGAATTACAAAAAATCAATTGGTATTAGAGATAGAAGGAAATATATGATGCTCGTCCTTCTCGTACCTGACGGTGAAGTATTTCGCCCTCACCACAAATCCGACACCGATGTTCCACTCATTTACATATCGGTTGTGGTAGGTGCCTCAGCACTCGCATCTCTTGAGTGGCGGTAATACCATCCTTTATGCTTATGAGGATATCAACCGGATTGACCCATACAAAGGCAGGCTTTCCTGGTGCACTCCCTTAAACCATAGTCCTTAAAATGTTTGCCATAGCATTAAAAATTGAGCGTCTTTTTTTTGCATTTCGATTAGAAGGTGATTTCACGTGTCGGATCCCCATGACACCATTCTGTGGAATTTAAATTTTATGTAAATATTTATATAGTGACCCGCTTGCTGCGGGATACATAGATGCCTGCTTGCTGGAGGTCTTCCTGGTGGGCAGAGCCCCATTCTGTTTTATTTAGAGCACCGCACTGCATCTCTCGCTCTATTTCTCGCTCGTACACCTTCATGGGTTGTTCACTTCGCGCAGGGAGCACGAACATAGACGTGAGAGTCGGGATTGAGTATAGTTGCGCTACATTACGCATTGAAAAAGTACAAAAGTACTCTTATTTGAATCCATCCTCCGTTTATTTGGATCCGATGGCATGGCATGTGAGGCCCAAATAAGACGAACGCTTTTTGTATGATAGCGTTGGTAGCACCTTCCGGGGGAAGGACGCCGAATGATTTGAGTATATATTACTTATCATGGCTAATTGTATAATTGGAACTGATAGAAAAATCGGTAAAGGAACTGCTCGCAAAAACATTGTGTATAGTTCTTTTATTCATTAAGAAGAAGAATTTCATTCTCGAGCAGTTGACCTGATTCTTTGAGAATCAAAGTGGAAGCAGTTTTTAATTTTTGTTCTTAATTATTAAATAATCAAGAAAATAGAAACAAAATTGATATATCTCTTTCCGTTAGTAAGTAAGGATTATTTCACAGAAGTCGATATTTATTTACAAAAGACTGGCGGATAAACACCAGGGCTATGAACTTTAACGAGAATTTTTGGCATGCCATGAAAATACAAGTAAATGCACCGAAATCCTAACTCTTGCTGAGTTAGACAGAGTGATCCAAGATGTGTGACATAATGAAACTACACCATCATTTAAGCTGAATTAGGCACAACCCTTATATGGACGAATGCCTTATGGGACAAAAACGATCGAAAAATAGTAGAATAACAATTTTACAAAAAAAAAAGTTGCAGATATATTTGTAAATAAAACCATTTTTTTATAATCGCCGAACTTAAAAAAATTTCTGTTAAATTTCTTTCAAATTTCTTCATATTCTTCTCATTCGAGTAAGAGGAGAAAAACCCCAAAAAAGGTGACTTCTTATGCAGTTTTAACATTTTTATATACGCCACAGCATGTTCGGATATATAAATTCTATCTTGATTCCAGTAGACTGTTTTGTACTAGCAACAGTTATGAGGGAATAGCTATAGTGTGAAAGCCTAGTGTAATACCGTCTTTTTCCGAAAATAAGACATCCTCCGAAAATAAGCCCTAGTTAAAATAATGTGACAAAAAGAATTCGTTAAAAATTAGTACAAAACGGAATAGCTCCCGTCGAGTACAAAAAGGGAATCGCGGAAGACTCCAGGGGTATAAATCTTGTAGTATTCTGTAAAGAGAAGATGCTGGATCTACGTATGGTTCGTAAATGGCGTGCAGACTACGATTACCTGTGTCAACTGGTGGGCCAAGGAAGTGAAAAAAAATGCAGAGTTGGATCAGGTCAGCAGCCGTTATTGTCTGAGTAAGACGATTGCACCTGGGAATGGATTGCAGGCAGCAGAGCAATGGCTTTGGTTGTGCGCCGGGCTGATATTCAAAAATTTGCCCTTGAAATAGCAATAAAATTTGATATTTCTACAGAAGAACTTAAAGCATCGTCATACTGGTTGGACAACTTCCTTAAACTATATGAATTGTCTCTAAGGAGATCAACAACATTGTTTAAGCTGGAAGACAATGAATTGTTAAGCGTGCACGTGCGTTTAAGCTTTTTGTTGATGGCAACGATTTTTTGAAATACCAACTCCCCAACATGATTGCTATGGATGAGACCACCGTATTCCTAGGCCAAGGAGCTCAAACGATAGTTCACCACAAGACTTCTTCGTCAATTTACGTTCGTTCTACCGGTTACGATAGTGCACTTGTTACCTGTATTTTGGCAATTCATTTAGATGGCAAGAAAGTATCGCCATTTTTATTAGCTAAAGGTAAAAACGACCAAATTCAACGTATTTCAGGAATTTATGTCATTTGAAAGAGAAAAACCCTGGTGCAAGCAACCAGTTATAAAAAGGTGGGTTGGTTTTATGCTACCACCACTGTTGAGGTGTCGGAATAGGCTAGTTTGGAATTCAGCCAGACATTAAAACCTTTCTTGCTGAGAGGAAGATTGATCAAATAATGATTCCGGCAGGAATGACTAGTTACCTCCAGACACTTGACATTGAAATAAACAAGTCATTCAAAGATCATTTGCAGATGGAAATCAATGAATATATTGAAAACAGAATGGTGAGAAATCATCGAGGTAATTTTGTACAAACAGGCTTACGAGAAGTTGTGAATTGGGTACAAAATTCATGGGACAAAATAACAGATAGTGATGTTTCCAATGGACCAATGATTCAACAGGAAATGGATTTGGAAGAAAATCAGAATATAATTCAGAATTTTATTTATGACGGTGTTCCAGAAGAAGATGGCATGACACTAATTGAATAAATTTAAATTTCAGTATTCTATGTTGTTGTATTCAAAAAATATATAAATATTAAAGCGGGTCGATTTAAAAATCGCTCATTGCTCTGTGAAAATCGTATTCTAGGGATCAAAATAAGAAACTTTGCCGAAGGAACCATGCCTCTAAAACGAATTCTGATGTCCCCCAATTTGGGTCGAACGAAAAACTCCACTTTGACCCATTTAGAGTGCTCCAATCGAGTCCAAATGTATGACCGACCCCCACTAACTTTGGGCGGCCGATCCACCCATGCCAGTGGCAAACCCCCTGGAACTCCCCTGGGGGGTTCCCCATACAATGATTTCAAAATATCACCATTTTTGGCCTTTACATGAGAAAAGAAACTAAAAAGTTCGACCCAAATTAGGGGACATCAGAATTCGTTTTATAGGTATGGTTCCTTCGACAAAGTTTCTTATTTTGATCCCTAGAACATGATTTTCACAGAGCAATGGGCCTCCCTACAAATCGACCCGGCCTAATATATATATAATAATGTAATTGTGAATCGGTTCTTTTTTTTGTACAGAAGCTACGTTAGGATTGCCAAACGTAATACTCTTCGAGAGCCGTAAATGAGCTAAAATGCCTTAGAGCTGAAATCTCGGAAAGTGCGTCATATACTCGTATTTCTGTAAGTTTCATATGCACGGCCAACATAACCATTACATTCGTACCAAAGATTTCAGTTTTACCATTCATTTAATTTCCCCTAAATCTTGCGCGTCTTTGATCTCATAAACAAAGTAATCAAAGTCAACCTCAATTTCACTTTTAGTACATAAGCAAATCTTTTTTTTCAGTTTCGCCATCCTGCTTTGGAGGTGAAAGTCGTACAATTTTGCATTATTTACAAACTAAGTTTCAATGTCAAAATTTGGGCTATAAATTCTAACAGAAATGTCAAGCAAATTTAACATTTTCGGGGACACCAAAATTTACGAGTACAGTTGCAATATGGCGAAATAAAAATTACTGAAATTGCAACAATGTGCAGAAATGTTAGTATATTTGAATATTTTAATATAAGCTTACATACATACAGATGTACTGCTACCCTGCAGGAAAAAATCGGTTTCACGATAGTTGTTATAGTTATTCTTCGCGTTATTTCAAGGTTAACTGAAAGTCGTGGCAGTTTGTCGAGATTTCTCCTAAGTAGACAAAGTACTTAAGAACTTCCAAGTTACAACTGACTCACTCAGTAACGTATATTTAAATGTAGTGAGTGGATTTGTGGAATGCCAAGAGGTACTTTGTTTTCTTCTCATCCGTCGCCAGAGCAACTTCTTTTGCTTCCCGCACTATCGGTGTCAATTAACAATGTTCTCCGCGTGGGCCAGCAGTATCGTACTTTTTTTGTTTATATGCCGATGTTAAAATTTGCTGGCCTTCTAACATGAAATTGAAGAGGTCACACTGGTTCCAGTCATACCACTTGGAAATACTTACTGACTTCGATTAATAACAGCTTTAATAATATACTGAACTGTATTGATGACGACGATCTTCAGCCTCTCACAGAGTACTAGTCCTTATATCTATTAACGAATTGGTGCAAACAGTAGTGTTTCTCTTGTTATTGATTGGATGGAGTGCTCCTACACTTACACTGAAATTAACAGCTGGTCCTATGTGTAAATTAAAGTAAAATAATATTAAATGAAATAAAATAAAATACAAAACATAAAACAAAAAAAGAAATAAAAAATGAAATAAAATCAAAATTGTATTAGTGTACTTAAAATAAAATAAAAGGAGCAAAAAAATATAAAATAACTAATCTTAAAAGGCATAAAGTAAAATAAATTATAATAATCTAAAATAAAAAATAATAAAAAATAAAATAATATAAAATGAAAATAGAATACAATAAAAATTAAATTAAATAATACAAAAAACATTTGAAATATAAAATATAATAACAGAAAACGAAGTAACATAAAAATATTATAAAATATTAAATAAACAAAATAAGTTAAATACCCAAAAACACAAAACTAAAATTAAAATCAAACATAATCATAGTAACATAAAATAAAATTACACGAAACCATATAAAATAAACTGTAATAATATAAAATGAAATATAATAAGAAATAAAATAAAATAATAATAGGTAATATCAATTAAAAAATATCAAAATAAAAAAGATAAAACAAAATATGCTAACGTAAAATAAATAATATAAAATAATTATATAAAAATAAAATCAAATAATGCAAAATAAATTTGTAGAATGTAAAACAAAATTAAAAAAAAAGAATTAACATTAAAGTGATATAAAAAGAAAGTAATTAAAAATAAAATAATAATAAAAAAATTGTATGAAAAAATTTAATTTAAATAAAATAAAATGAAAATAAAAAAAATTAAATGAAATACCAAAGAAGAAATCATTTAAACAAATTAAAAATTAAATAAAATATAATATAAAAATAAAATAGCATGAAATATATATCAGGTCAGGTTTTAAAATTAATAAAAAAGATGTTTAAAGTATTTATTAATAAATAATAAAATTTCCTTCATTATTTACAATGTCTTCCCAACGTTTAGACAAATCTTTAATTCCCTGCTCAAAAAATTGTTTGTCCTTGGAGCTAAAACACGCTTCGATATCCCTTTTTATAGCTTCTTTTAAGGAGTAGTTCTTGTTACTTATATGGGATTGAAGTCCACGGAAAAGGTGATAATCATAAGGTGTAATATCCGGAGAGTATGGTGGATGCGGCATTAGCTCCCATCCGAGCTCGTTCAGCTTGCCTAATGTTTGCCTTGCGGTATGAGGTCTTGCGTTGTCGTGGTGAAACAAAATTTTGCGTCTTTGTGCCTCATTCAGGTTTTATAGCTGATCGGAATAATAATCAGAAGTTATCTTCTGGTTTGTTCCAGAAGTTCATAATGAACAATACCGGCCATATCCCATACTCTTGGGGTGAAGGCCATCTCTAAAGGTCGGTTCTGGTGTTTCATCTTTATCTAACCATTGGCGTTTGCGAACAGGATTATTGTAAGGACCCATTTTTCATCACCAGTAACGATACGGTTCAAAAAACTTTCATTTTCAAGCCGTTACAGCAGCTGAGAACACACATTCACTCTCTGCTGAAGGTTGGCGACGGAAAGTCTATGCGGAACTTATTTTCCCAGCTTTGAAACCTTAACCAGGTGCCTGTGAAATGTTCCAAGCGATGGATTTAACCTCTGAGCTATCATATCGACTGTGAAATTTGGTTCAGCTTCCACGAGTTCGAGCAAGGCGTCGGACTTTAAGACTTCAGAACGACCAGCGCGCGGGGCATCCTCCACGTCGCAGTTACCACTTTGAAATTTTCAAAATCACTTTTGCGCAGTCCTTAAAATCACGGTATCCTCTCGGTGAACAGTGTTTATTTTTGCAGCAGCAGTTATTGCATTTTTACCACTTTTATAAAAAAAATACAAAATACGCCCCTTATACGCGTTCGAAGATTCCATTTTATTTTTTAACAACATGATGACATTGTTGAATGCACAATATATCAAAGAAAATATAAATAGTTCCGTTATATATTTCGCGGATAATTCTTTGTATGCAAAAATCGTACAAAAGTGAAATTATGGGTAAAATACGCACGAACTATGGACTGGCCAGATATTAGGTGCTCAACTAAGTTCTCGCTGTTTTTTTTGATGAAAATAAAACTTTATTCTGAAAAAATGGTTACAAGTGAATCATTGAAAGTATTGCCCATTGCTGGCTACTACTTTTTTCCATCTTTCTGTGGGATAGGATTTCCCATTTCAGTGTTTCCAGGTAGGTTTTAACGGGTTTGGCAACGTGACGCCGAGCGTTGTCATGCTGTAGAATCACTTTTTCATGCCTCTCCGCGTATTGTAGTCGATACCGATCCCCAGTGCTGGTTTCGCTGGGTTTTAACAGTTCATAAGAAATAACATCAACGTGGTCTCACCAAATACATAGCATAACCTTCGCAGTGTGAATATGCGACCGAGGCGACGACGTAGAAGCATGACCGGGCAGTCCCCACGACTTTCTTTTATTTGGATTGCTGTAATGAATCCATTTTTCATCACCCGCCACGATGCGATGAAGAAAACCCTTCCTTTTTTGCAGCTGGAGCAGTTGTTCACAGGCGAAAAAACGTCGTTCAACATCCCTTGGTTTTAATTCATAAGGAACCCAAGTCCCCTGTTTCTGAATCATTGCCAAAGCATGGAATCGCTTGGAAATAGATTGGCGGGTAACTCCTAGTACTGAAGCAAGCTCTTCTTGCGTTTGACACGGATCCTCATTGAGCAATGCTTCCAATTCAGCGTCTTCGAAAGGTTTTGGCCTTTCCTCACGCGGACGGTCGTCAACATTAAAATCACCGTCTTTAAAGCGACGGAACCAATCTCGGCACGTTGTTTCACTTAAAGCAGCATTTGCATAAACTTTTTGTAGCTCTCGATGCGCTTCGGCCGCCGTTTTTTTCGAATGAAAAAGGAAAATCAACACTTCCCGCAAATGACAATTATTCGGCACAAAATCAGACATCTTCACAAAACCAAAAGTATACTCGTATGATACCAAAACAAAATCACTAATGTGTCCAAGCAGTTTGTTTGCCATATGTCTAAGCTTGGTTTGTGACGTTTAGGTTATGTTAGAATCGACTAGCACACACTGCTGGCGGCATCTTTTGACAAACAGCGAGAACTTAGATGCGCGCCTAATAAAACTAAAATAAAATAAGAATAAAATTAAAAAAATGTCAAATATTATAAAATAAAAAATAATATGAGATAAAAATAAAAAAATTTAAGTAAATTAATCATAGAATAAAAATATAAAAAATTTAATAACATAAAACCAAAATAATCAAATATACTAAAATACGATAAAATAAAAATATAATAAAATAATAAATAATATATATATAAATATACACTCAGAAAGAAATAGGCAAAGATCGCTTGAAATCGAAAAAAGAGTGGTTTTTGTAAAACCGATTTAAAAAATTTGTACTTACCTCGCGTATGTGGCTCTGGTCGTAAAGGGTTTATTTTTTAGCATAACACAACCAGAGCCCACAAATTTTTTATATTAAAACAAGCTTTTTGCGGGTTAAAAATATGGTATGAAAGCGATTTTTCACAATATCTCGATCACAGCACCTCCAAGCGGATTTCTTCGAATCAGACCTGTGTGTTATAGGTTATCGCTCTGGAAACCCAGTATGCTGATGGAAGATATGTTTTTATCTGAACACATCAATATCAGTCAAGGCGCATTTATTAAAGGTGGTGGTACTAGACCAACAACACTGTTCTGTACGTTTGCTTGTCAAAGCAAAGTATTGAGAAACTAGAAAACAAATAATCAATTCGCCTTGTTCCATTCTGAGCTGACAGCCACGGGGCACAGCGAAAGAAAAAAGCAACTCTGCTGATTTACCAACACCACCTTTAATAGATTTGCCTTGATATCAATAAATTAAATATTAGTTTTCGTAAAAAAATCCGTTATTTTCTCGGTAAATGGCTGTAGTGATCGATAATTCGTAGTATCAATAAAAAAAATTTTAAGTTTGTGCTCGTTGTAAACGTGAAATTTCACTCTTAAAGAATAATTTTTTTGTTTGCTCCATTCAGTTGTGAAAAACATGTTGTGAACAATGGAAGTCAACAAAGAAAAATAGCGGTACATTTTACAGTTTTCCTTTGATAGAGGCGGAAATGCAAGCCAAGCCGCTGAAATTGTGAATGGTGTTTATGGTTCCGTTGCAGCTAATTACGTGCAATTTGGTTTCGCAGACATTTCGTGCAGTCATTTTTGATGTAAAAGAAAGTGTTGATAACATCAACAACACAACAAAATGTCCATACAATCACAGAAATAATTAAAATTTGATCGGCTTCTTAGTAGTCGTAACATCGCCCAGGAGCTAAATTTTTACGTATAAATAATGGATTTCTTTTTCCCCAATCTAAAAATATTGCTTAAGTACCAGCTTTTAACTATCAATGAGAGTTTTTAGAAATATCTCGAATCCAGTGCTCCTAATCAAATAAAATTTTTGGACAACCTATTGTATATTATACCGAGTCCAAGGGTAAATACAATTTTCCAAACACTCGCCATCCATCGAGCCAATTTTTGACTAACATATTTATTTTTGTCTAAGCTAAATAAAAATAAAGGGAGGTTAAATTTCAAGGGCCGATGTTGAATGTGAACCACACCTAAACGTCAACGACACCGTTGGACTTCTTTCTTTGGAGTTATTTGAAAAAGCCAGCAACAATTCAAGAGCTAAGCTGTAGAACAGCATAGAACCTCAATTATGCCTCAGCGTCATCGAAAATTTGGACCATCGGATGGAGGTGTGCTGCCGGCCACTTGGCCGATATTTTGTTCCATACGTAATTGAGCCGTACCAGTATTATCACAATAAAGAGAAATGATAATAATTTCCTAAAGAAATTGTACTTTATTCAAAATTAACACCGACCCTTGAAACTTAGCCTCCCTTTAGTATGAGTCTGAATGTGAAACAAATTGCGCGGTAATACAGTTTTTAGAAATACCTCGACGGCATCCGCACCTGTCGGATTTTTTCAACTTTTTGCTCGTCGTATACAACAACAAACATTTTTTAATTTTTTGGACGTAGGACTTTTAAAAAGTTCAAACTTCTTCGGAACATTTTACTTAAAGGTACCTTAGCACCGCCTAAAAATATGGCGAAAGGTAACTATTTTCAATTCAATGAATTTCGTTGCAGTTCCAAACTAAGAAAACCCGAATATTGTAAATCGATATCATCAATAAGTTAAGTGCATCGAATTTAATGAGAATCCCGAACTGTCGAAACAGAACATCCTGGGACATTTTCGTTTTGTTCAATCACAGGACTCAAATGAGTGGCCAAAACTTTGTAATCTTAGGAAAGGGCACACAATCAAATTAAAACACATTTCTAGTAGTTTTTATAATTGAACTAAAATGCCGGACATAAATTAAAAAAAAATCTGTGCTTTTGGCTGGCTCTGTGAATTTAGTTGCATTACGACTATAAAGTTATCATCAAAAATTCAATATGAGTGAAAAAGAGATTTTATTTATTAAATTTAAAAAAAAATTCATATTTAATATATTATATATGCCCAGTTTTGTTGTACGAATCTCAAACGTAGCGTGTTACTCAGGCAATATCAATCGAAATACAAGCATTCATCAATAAATGACTGCGTAGGATATGTAGAATATTTTGGCCAAACATAATTTCGAACCAAAAGCTCTACCGCATAACGAAGTGTAGCCCAACTGCTGCGGAAATAACACGCCGAAAATAGAACTGGATTGGACATATTCAGCCCTATCACACAATCCGTCGTAGCAAACCTTCGAATACGAATTTATACTACGAATACGAAAAAATTGTAATCGTGGGTTCCATGTGAACACGAAAAAAGTGCTGCCAAACTCAAATGTAAAATTTTGATATTTCGACAGCAGCTCACTTCAATGTAAACAAGACAATTTAGCAAATAATATTTAAGGTTTTTGTCTAGTTAGCTGAAATTTCAAATTAAAATGCATTCGTTGCCATGTGTGGCTTTGTTAATGGAGAAGTAAAGTGAGAGCAGCAAATGGGGTCTCAGAATAGAGCGAAAAATATTAAGAGATGCAAGCAACCCTTTCTTTAGGGACGAACCTATGCAAGTGCTCACCTTTTTGTTAAATAAACAGTTTACTTAAATACGGTTTAAAACAGGTTTATCAAAAATTACCGGTTAAATAAAGCTGCAAATACATACATTTTGAGTTTTATTGAAGACAGCGCAAGCTCAACGAGATCGTCGTCCATAACTCCAGTTCTCCGACTATCCTCTGTTTTACGGTTTCTTACGCAGGGAGGCTATCAGCACGAAGTTGGAAAAGATTTCGACGTGCCAATGGGGCAGTCAACATTTAGCTATGTACTAAAAGACGTATTGGTGTCACTACACACACGATTGTGTCCTCAGTGGGTAAATCTCGACATGAGTGCCAATGAAAAACGGCAAAACAAGATGGAATTCTATCAAAAATATGGATTTCCTGGCATCATTTTGTGTGTGGATGGGAGGCACATAAAAATTATTTTGCCCACCAAAGAAAAATTCTTCTACTACAACTGGGAGAGCTACAACAGTATTAATGCCATGATTGATTTCTCCTTTATTAGGTCCTACAAAGTGGCATACTGGTGCTTCTCTCACTTTACTTCTCCATTAACTGTGTTGTTACAACGTTACACATGTGGAAGTCACATAAAAGTACCGTTAGTCTAACGACGTCGTAGAAAAATTGTACAAAACTCTAAGATTTGACGTTACGAGTGTATTCGGTGAATGCTACTCTACGAATTTCACATGCACGTTCGGAGCTATTCGAATTGTATGATTACAATTTTTCAGTTTCGTCGACTTCAAAGCTGCATTCGACAGTACGGAAAGGAGTTACCTGTATGCCGCGATGTCTGAATTTGGTATCCCCGCAAAACTAATACGGCTATGTAAGATGACGTTGCTCAACACCAGCAGCGCCGTCAGAATTGGGAAGGACCTCTCCGAGCCGTTTGATACCAAACGAGGTTTCAGACAGGGTGACTCGCTGTCGTGTGACTTCTTTAACCTGATGTTGGAGAGCATCGTACGAGCCGCAGAACTTAATCGCTCAGGCATAATATTTTATAAGAGCGTACAATTGTTGGCGTATGCCGATGATATTGACATCATTGGCCTTAACAACCGCGCTGTTAGTTCTGCCTTCTCCAAACTGGATAAAGAGGCAAAGCGAATGGGTCTGGTGGTGAACGAAGACAAAACGAAGTACCTCCTGTCTTCAAACAAACAGTCGGCGCACACGCGTATCGGAACCCACGTCACTGTAGACAGTTATAATTTCGAGGTTGTAAAAGACTTCGTCTATTTAGGAACCAGCATTAACACCGATAACAATGTCAGCCTTGCCAACAAGTGCTACTTTGGACTAAGTAGGCAACTGAGCAGTAAAGTCCTCTCTCGACGAACAAAACTAACACTCTACAAGACTCTCATCATGCCCGTCCTAACGTATGGCGCAAAAGCTTGGACGATGACAACATCCGATGAAGCGACGCTTGGAGTGTTCGAGAGAAAGATTCTGCGTAAGATTTTTGGACCTTTGCACGTTGGCAACGGCGAATATCGCAGACGATGGAACGATGAGCTGTATGAGCTTTACGACGACATAGACATAGCGCAGCGAATAAAGATCCAGCGGCTACGTTGGCTGGGTCATGTCGTACGACTGGATACAAACGCTCCGGTTCTGAAAGTATTCGATGCGGTACCAGCTGGTGGTAGCAGAGGAAGAGGGCGGCCTCCTCTGCGTTGGAAAGATCAGGTGGAGAAGGACTTGGCTTCACTTGGTGTGTCCAACTGGCGCCGGTTAGCACGAGAACGAAACGACTGGGGCGCTTTGTTAAACTCGGCCAAAATCGCGTAAGCGGTTATAGCGCCAATTAAGAAGAAGAATTTTTTAGTTTCTACGAACAACAGTCTACGATGAATTGCACGATAGGGCTGATTCTACTTTAAGAAAAGCAGAAGACGACAATGCTCGAATGGCCTTTGAATAAAATCCAGAAGTTACTCGGAGAAGAAGTAGATCTATCGTAACTCGGATCCGTTCAGTGCATGCTGAAAGTAGAAGTTCGAGGGACTCGTTACCGCCCTATGCCTCACTAGGAGCGTTAGTTAAGTTGCAAAAAAAATATGTGATATGTATGTATGTACACCTTGATTAAATGGATCCCAAATCAACCGCTGGGTGACGTTCTATGTCAACGGATTTGAGATCTATTTTTTTTTATTAGGTTGTCATATACTATATGTTATTAATAATACTACCAAAATTTGATCGTCATTGCTAGAACTTTATAAACGTAACGCCGTCTTGAGTAAATCTACATACCTTTGCCGTGTTTCCGATTTTTTTACAGTTTTAAAAATGGGTTTAAATTTGCAACAGCGCGTTTGTATTAAATTTTGCGTTTAAAATTGCTTGAAGGCTACAAAAGCCTCAGAAATGTTGGAAAAATGTTGCGGTGCTGATAGTCTAAAGAAAACAGCCATTTATGAGTGATACGAATGCTTTTAGAAGAGAATTGCAAGCCGTCTATATCGAAAACTGATGAAACCATCAAAGGAAGTGAAAGAAAATTCGTTCAATAAAAGTTGAAGGAATAAACTTGCATTATGAATTTTCTGAATATATTCCGGAAACTTTTTGATCAGGGTGGTATATAAATACTTATTGTTGTAATAAGAAACGAGTTTTTGATTCATTTAAGAAAAATGGTACTCTTAATAACATCTTGTTTAATAATTTTTATAAAAATATATTAACAATTCAAGTGTTAAAACTCGAGCTAAAAATTTTACTCTCGACTGCTCCCTAAAAATTAAATTTAAAAAATTAAGTTTTATTATTTATCTTATACATAAATTAGTTATTAAATCTCTCATTTCTGTCACTCACCCGAGCACTAAGATTTAGCACTTTCGCTTTTGCAATCCCGTGCTTCGTGCTGTGAATTTCCCTGCAGGGTATGCATAGCGCGAAATGCATACGTATGTAAGTGTGTGTGTACGCGTGTATTTCATGAGTCTTCCATAGCAGCACACTTTGTGCATCATAACGAATGATCGGCGATAAACAATAACAAAAATTGCAGAAGTCACAATCACCACTTGCAGCGACTTCTAAAGCGAATGAATTTCGTATACGAATTTTAAACAAGGACGAATGCTGCATACTATTTGTGCACGTAGTATACGCACATACATACATACATACATGCACACAATGCGGGTATACAATACACCGAACGCAATGACAAGCAATGGTGGTAAGCGGCGATAGTGACTTTATTGCTTATTTTTCTCTCGCCCCTTACACAAACATACAAACATATGTACATAAATATGTGCATACATAAATACCTCTACAGAGATACATTTGTAAAAATTGTATGCACTCACACACAGACATACAATTTGTGCATATAGTACATAGAGACATACATACATACTCGTATTGTATGCTTACAGCATATTTTGTTGCATTGTAATTCTTTTTCGCGGTTACAAGCAATTGATGCTGCCTTGTCGCTATTGTCGCTACAACTTGAAAATTTATGCAAATAAATTTCAATATTCCGCCCTGACCTCATTGCGTTTGCATTTCAGTTGCAAGTCCAATGCCTTTACTGAATAAATACCTACAGACACACACACATACACATATTCGTAAATAGATTACATACCTACATATTTATTCTTACTTTAGTTGCACAACGCCAGCGTATCGAGCGTTTTTCATTCTAAATACACAATAAGAAATAAATAAAAAGCCATGCAATATAAAGGAATGCAAATTTTAAAGTAAGAGGATTAGTAAAGTAGACTAGCGCTAAAGTGGCCTTTGCTTCCGTACACTAATGTATGTATGTATGTGTGCGTATAAACAAATACTTTTGTAGAAGAATAAAATAACAAATAGCGAGCAAAAAATATAATGAATGTAATCCTCCGATATATTTATATATACCTACGAGTATATAGTGTATGCATATTAGGGTGGAACAATTTGTATTGAACGATTCTTCTCGATGTCATTCATAGCGGGTTCGGATTCTACATATTATTCTAAAAAAAAAGTCCATTAGAGTAAAGCTCTAAAGTCAATTTCGATGTCTCAAACTTTACAAGAAGTTATCATTAATTGATACAAAAACCGAGAGAGAGTTTTGGCAATGAAGATGGAATGAAGAAAAATACAACTCCTGTCGAAAGTAAAAGGGGTCTAAAACCAAAATAATTATAAAAACGTTGTTAACCCTTCTTTGGATACTCGGCTCTGGCCAGACCTTTTTCGTTTTTGGACATGAACTTAACATATTTCTATTATAGCTTACGACATGAGCTTGCAGGTAGCTTTCTCAAATTTAATTTTCAATTGATTTATGGATATAATCTTTTAAAAAGAATCCTCAAAGATGATGACAAAAAGGATTTCAGAAATTACACCTTCGGTTGAGCACCGCTGGTCCAATCAATAAGCCAATTGGTATCCCTGGGAATATTGTAACCAACCAACCAACCGGAGCCGATACACTCACAGCGAAGGGATATTGTCGTCTTTTTCTACAAGGAGGCGAAAAGCTTCATCGAAACACTCGCACTTTAAAAGCTCTTATATATGACATGTTTTGCTTGCCGAATCCTTAAATTAATCTCATTTCATATTTTGCCATAAATTTCATTATATCAAATTTGTTTCATCAATCTTCTTCGAAATGAGTCAAAAAAAAAAAAAACCAAAAAACCCCATTTTTTCACGAATCGAAAACGATGGAGACTACCCGGCTTATTGAGTAATTGCGACTCGTAGTGTTGTACATACTTTCATGTAAAAAAATGTGAAATACATATATATCTTTTATACTTCATGAAAAATCGCGGTTCCTTTTTGCTGCCACAGACTGTATATCTCAATTTACAGAAAAATTTCGTAACAAAATTCGCAAATTTTCATAACTGCCAGTGAATAAACACGATGTTGCTTAAATTTGAATATAAAACTTACCTCAGTTGCTTTAATCTAGTTAAAATTTGTTCACAAGTGCTTTACAGCGCCATAAGCCTTTAACAGCAACTGACAACATACCGCTGTAAACTTACATCCCTGTATCGCATATTAACGAACCGGCCATGGTGACTTAAACTTCATACACGTATACTCTTCGTGCTAGGCTAGAATTTACTTATTTTTTCATAATAAAAAAGGAACCCTTTCTATCATCACTGATATTGCATGCCCACACTGAGCTACGCACCCAGAGCCAACCAAACGCAAGCCCCCTTGGTTGTTGGAGCCATCTTAACTACACCTAAATTTACTTTAAATGTGTTGGCTGCTTGAAGTCAAAAATTTATGTATTTGATTTTCATTCCCTCTTAAAAACCACTTGCCAAATTTTGTAAAAACTGCGGGCTCTCGAAAATTTATAGTCCTTAAAAGTAATCGGTGCTCTGGGAAACAAGAAAATACGTAAAGCAAGTATTAAAGTTTTATGCATCCCGAGGGCGGCAGGTCGTGAAAACACCAACATTGTTGTCTTTTTTTTTCATTTTTTTTTTTTTTCAAGTGCTCGCACATGTTTGCCGTTATGGCAGCAGCTCTCTCGCACTCTGGCACAGGGATTTATTGGCGTTTCTTAAGAAGTATGTAATTGAATTTAATGTCTTAATAAGGTGTGTCGCGGTAAAATTTATGCTCTCGAATATGAAGGTATATAAAAAATATGCGATTACACATGGTGCCGTAATGAGAAATGAAGTTGGTGGGCGAAATTTCTTAATTTGGAAGCACTTAAAGTACTTGAAGTAATTAAATCCGTTGTGTTTTGGGAAAACGCGGATTTTGAATGTAGTGACGTGAAAAAACAAAATAAAATTAAATACAAAAATCAACCTTCTATCAAGAAAATTTGTGCGTATGTAATATTAGATCTTAGACATATTCATGTGAATGCAGCTGTCTACTATGTACGGCGGATATATGTGTGTATGTGTGTTGCATTATGGAAAGCGCAAAAATATAAGAGGACAAAAATTAAATATGCAAAATGCTCCTCAAGAAACGGAGACTGACGTGTGACTTTATGTTGCAGCGTGGCACGTATTTGTCATCTTGTTGCCACACGCTCTATGTATACGCGTTTGATGGTAGCGTAGCTGCAATATCTCCAGTGAGTTGTCTTCGCGTTAAACATCACTTTTTATAGTCACAAAGTTTTTTCATGACTGCTTTCGCGACCAAATAACTTTTGCATGCGAAAATATCAAAGCACTGCTGCTGCTGCTGCTGTTGCTACTGTTGCTGCTGCTTTCAAGTGCGGAAACTTTACGACTTTTCAACTCGGTTGCAAAGTGCGGTTACTGTCTTGCAGTGTATATGGAATAACTCTAAAAAATACAAAAATACCAACAGCAATCGCTAGACGTTCTTGTTGTGCGAGTACAGCTTTTAAAAATTCACTGTTAAAAAAGGTTTTCAAGTTTTCTGCTCGGTTATTTGGTTTTATAATCTTTTCTGTTTTAATTTTTCACAAGCAGAAGAGTGTTACAGTTCATTTTTATCTAGATTTCTTGAAGATTATGATAAATTGTGTTCGCATGTTGATAATTTTGTGAGTTTATTTTACCTGCAGCGATAGCCAAATCAACGCTGCTTTGGCATTAGTTAAGAAATCGCAATTTCTTGTGAATTTCGAATATCTTTCCTTATCCTTACCCTTCCAACCGCATCTCAAACCTTTATTTTCTGTTAATGGGAAAATACGAGGGTTGCCTTTGATACTTTGCGCCCAATAATGAAATCGCAGTAAAATTTTTATGAAAATAGCTTTACTGTTTTTCAGAATATTCTGCTTGAAAGTCAATCCACATTTGCAATCGTCTAAACTAATTTTCAAGCCAATTTTACCATTTAGAAGTGGATACTTCTAAAACGAGCTGTTGAAAGGCTTGATGAGATTCTTCTTTTTCAACTCTTTCAGGCGACAAAAGAAATCATTTGGGCCCTAGAGCCTTGACTAATATTATAAAGAGGAAAACTTTGTTTGTTTGTTTGTTTGTTTGGTTGTAATGAATAGGCTCAAAAACTACTAGACCGATTTTAAAAATTCTTTCACCATTCGAAAGCTACATCATCCACGAGTAACATGGATTATATTTTATTTTGGAAATAGGGCTCGAGATATAGGTCAAAACGTGGACCCGGGTAACCTTCGGATGTGTATGTACAATATGGGTATCAAATGGAAGCTGTTGGTGAATGCTTTAGTCCAGAGTATTTTTCATGCCGCTCCGTGACTAGGGTCTCGAGATAGAGACCAAAACGTGGACCCTAGAATGTGTTTGTACAATATGGATATCAAATTGAAGCTGTTGATTAATGCTTTAGTACAGAGTATTTTTCATGCCGCTCCGTGACTGGGGTCTCGAGATAGAGGTCAAAACGTGGACCCGGGTAACCTTTGGTTGTGTATGTACAATATGTGCATCAAATGAAAGCTGTTGATAAGTTCTTTAATACGGGGTAATTTTCATACCTATTGATGACTAGGGTCTCGAAATATATGCCAAAGCGCGGACCCGCCGTGTCTTTGCACCGAATTAAACCAAACTTACGCACATTGTTAAGTAAGTATTGAAAAGTTTGGTTGCAATTCGGAGCACTGGCAACGGGTACAGCGTTCTTTTGAACCAGCCATAATGTCGTTTACCTTTTTAACGCTTGGGGCGGAACTGAACTGTCAAATTGACAGTGTGAGTTACAATGTGTCAATATTTCTTTCTGATTTGGATGCCATAAGGAAAAAACGTAAGTGCAACATGTAAAAATTTTTTGTGAATTTTTTTGGAGTGGATTTTGGAACAGTGAATAATTTCTTACGAAATTTGAGAATTTAATGTGAAATCCGAATGAAATTATGTGTTCTTGAAAAAAAAAATTTTTTTCGTTTTTTTTTTTGAAAAATATAAATGGATAATGGTTAAAAAAGCTCCAATGCTTAATAAAACATATCAATTGAAACGAAAAATTCATGGATGATCAGGAAAAAAGACGATTGTTTATTCATTTGCGTTGATTTGAAATTTAAAAACAATCATCTTTTTTCCTGATTTTCAATTTATATTTTATATTTACTCAAAAACAAATAGAAAAACAAAAAATATTGTTTATGCCAAAGCGCTTGAATAAAGAATAAAGAAATAAATAATATGAAAATCATATATTTTCTGTTCTAAACCATATCTATTCTATTTTAGTGTGCCCAGCGAAGGGGGCCGGGTTTGCTAGTCTTAGATACATAAATGAAACCCATTCATATATACTCAGGGAAAGTAATAGTTTTAGACTACCACTGTTTAGAACAGAAGTTGATAAGAAAAATATTTTCTATAAAGGATTAAAATATTTTAACGAGCTACCAACTCAAATAAAAAATTCTGTTAACATGAGCACTTTCAAGAGGCTGCAATTTAATCACTGTAAAAAGTTGGCGATTAGATAGAAACTAGACCCTTCATTTTCAAGCAGTAGGAATATGGATTTCATTAATTATGTTAAACTATAAATTACGTTGTAAGACTTGATTATAACCTATAATTTGTTTTACTTTACACATAGGAATATTATTATTGTACTACTTAGCATATAAGCACATAAATGTATAAATTAGGTTTTAAGACCGTAAAACTAAATAAATAAAATAAAATATTGTGCATGTGGCGTTCTGCACTAGCTTCAGTTTGACCGCGTACGATAAAGTCAATATCCCCTCTACACTCATTCTTGGGAAGAGATAAAATATTGTTGACCTGACATTGTGTTTGTGTAGCAAGATTTTCGCGATCCGGCATGAGCTGGTTCTTTCCCACTTCTCAACTCCACAACTCGCTTCTTCGATTATATGATGCATCTATATCTAGTCGTTTTGGTTTTCCTTAAGTCTCCGAAAGCTTCTAAGAAGCAAATGGTTGTGTTCTCTTCAGAGTTGACTGTTTTAATATACTCTGGTAGAACAGTAGCGATACGACCAGATTTTCCGAAAAAATGCCACCATTTGACCATTTGTTTCTTCAACGAACAACTTTTGTTGGGAAAATCTCTTCTTGGAACATACATGCTGTCGATTGCTGTTTTGTTTGAGGCGCACAAGCACAGACGAAGGAATTTTTGGCGCCACGTGGTACGACATCACAGACGTGTTTTAAAAACTGCTCTGAATTTCTTCAAGATTTCTCTACACCAATCGCGACGTGAGCCTCTTTTGGACAATTAGCAAATTATGCGCACTCAACGAGAAAAAATCTTTTTCATTTAATATTGAATCTATGTTAGTTTCACTAATGCTGCAGGCTGCCATTGTTTAGTGATAAGTCACATGACTATTTTGCGTTATCAAATGATGCACAGTATCGATTGTTTTTGGACGGCCTTCAAGAAATCGGCCAACCTTACTTGTTGTATCTGCGTTTCAGAGTGGTTAAGTATATTGCTTCAACGCTGAAAATCTCAGTAATCCACGTGAAAAATCGTAATAAATCATAGCACGAAAATTTTCACGAATTAATTCCATGTTTAGACCAGAACCCAATTTAGTACCAAGCATAGCGGAAACAGCCAGGTGCATCAAGGTTTTCAATAACAAAGCTCTTTGAAAAAATCGCTCATATTTGGAAGAGCTTTTTGATGTGACGCTTTGATAAATGCGGCATGAGAACCGATGCAGCACTAACAACTCCATAACAACGAAGTGTTTCCTAAATAGACGCGACAGAATGGTAGTAAAACGAAACTCCAATGTGAACTTTCAATTTGGAGAATGAAGATAGTAGAGAGCATTTTTTGAGCCACTGACCGGATTTGGCTACTAGGGACTAGCGTATTTTTGGATAGGTTCAATTACGAATGGTCAAACTCCATTATCTTTCACTCGACAAACTGTTAAGACTCGTCTTCCTCCCTATTTTTCAATTATTATCTGTTTATATATTTGGTAACAAATTCTAGCCTTCCATAATACTAATTCCAGCATCAGTGATTACTGCTTCGTGGGAATACATCATAGGCGTTTGGACTTTCACTGGAAGTGAAGACCGTTGATCACTCTGCTCTATACTGCTGCGTTTTTGTTATTGTTGTAGCAGACATGTACCGGGAAAGCTGCTGGAGTGATAGTCCTTAACCGGATATAAAACCGGGTATTTCCAGCATCGTAGAGTCGTGGGAATCTGCTGTCTAAACTTTTACTTTTTTGGATGTCGGCCTGGCTTAGGAGTCGCAACCACTCACAATACTTTATCGTTCATTAGAGCGATGAACTGGATTTATAATATTTGGAATTAAAGAGCGATTTGACAATGGACCTTCACACCTAAATGGACGCCTATAAAAGTTAACATACCACAGCAGTAGGTAGGAAAGACTACCTAAATCAAGTAACAAAAGCAAAAAATGAAAAGCTCAAGCAATGCAGACTAACAACGGAAGCGCGTGTCAGAAATGCTAAACACAGGTAGTCCAAAATCGTGCGAATCGCTGATTCAGCTAAGTAGAGTCACACGGCAGTCCAAGTGGGGTGTTGGCCGTTAGGAAGTCAGGTATTCGAGTGCAGACACCAATCCAATCAGTTGTGTTAACTCGCTCAGCATCAACAACTGCCACTGCATAGCAAAGGAAATAAAGAGAAAACTGTAATTGATTTACTTACACACGTATGGAATGATGCAGGCATCGTAACCTAACCTAACCTAACCTCAGTTAGACTTTTCTGTTTTGTTTTTGTTCCTTCATAATATTTACTTTTAGATGATATTTTTAAGAAGAACTAAAGAACTACAATAAAAACGGAGTAGTGGTAGTAGTACCTTCTAGTCGGAGCATGGGGCAGTCAGTCAGACTTTACTTACTTACTTATTTATATGCAACAAGTCACGCCAGGGGTTTCTGCTCTGCGCTTCTCCAATTTGTTACACCAACCGATGACGGGGTTCCCTCGATTTGGTTTTTCCATCGCAGTAATGGTCATCCCCTACGTCGTTGTCCTCCAATTTTACATCCGAACACCTTCTTTGCTGGAGCTTCTGCATCCATACGCACGACGTGGCCCAGCCTCGTATACCCCAAGAGCTGCTACAACAGTCTGCGTCTTGTAGAGTGTTATTTTTGTCGGCTAAAAGAGGTCTCTGCTATACATTTGCTTACTGAGACGATAGTAATACCGTTTAGCAAGCGTGATTACTCGATTTCCAGGCTGATATCGTTTGTTACTGTGACGGCGGCCCCAAGATGTATAAATTCCTTGACAATCTCAAAGGTATAGTTGTCCGCTGAAACGCAGGATCCAAAACGCCGTGTATCTTTTCTAGTGGACAGCATAAACTTCGTTTTGCCCTCGTTAACCGCCAGACCCAATCTAGTTGACTCTCTTTCGACTGCGGTAACATCTCGCTTTGCAGTTTCCTATAAGGTCAATGTCATCAGCACATGCAAGGAGCTGGACACTTTTGGTGAAAATTTGGAATTTTCGATGAACACCATGGCTCTCTGCAGTACCTTTTCCGTGCGGGAATTGAAGAGGTCGCGCGATAGCGGATCGCTTTGCTCGAAACCTTGCACAGTATTGAAAGGTTCGAAGGGGTCTTTTTCTACCTTAACAGAGCTGGACGTGTTACTCAATGTCATTTTGCAGGAATACCGAGCTCAGACATTGTGGCGTATAGGCGATCCTTAAGCGAGGTATCGAAAGTAGCCTTATAATCGACAAAGAGATGATGAATAATGTCGTTATCCTTTTCATGGGTTTTTTTTTGCAGGGATTTGGCGTTATGTGAAGATTTGATCGATGGTGGAATTTCCAGGTCTAAAAGCACACTAATAAGGTCCAATCAGTGAGCTGGCATTTGGCATATTTTAATACTTCGCCCAATACGCTCGACAGAACCTTATATGAGATGGCGATGAGACTGATGTCCCGGTAGTTGGCGAATATAGTAAGGCGGCCTTTCTTCAATACAAGGGCACTGAGATTCCAATTATTGGGCATGCTTTCTCCTAGCCATATTTTACTCATAAGCTGATGCATGCACCCAATCAGCTCATTGCCGCCGACCTTAAGCTATTCTGCTGGGAGCCCATCTTCTCCGGCTGCCTTGTTGTTCTTCAGTCGCAGAAAAGCGACTCTGACCTCATCCTAGCAAGGTGGGGGAATATCCACCACGTCGTCTTCAATTGTTGTTACCGAACTCATTTCCCTTGCGACAGTACTGATAGCATTAACCCTTCTGTTACATTCAAAAAAATTTACACATGTGATATTCGGGTCACGAAATGACCTTACCTGTGTTTTGCTTTGATATCAGTATACAAGTTTATAATTTTAATAGAAGTTTTTAAAATTCAGTAGTTTTATTGTTTATTAAGCTGTTACATATACATATTTAAATACATTAGATACTTTTTGTTTAATTTGAATGCTCCAAACAATAGGTTTTTGAAACCGTAACTGTTGAACGATGTTGTAGACATGTATTTTATTTTGCAAACCGTGCAGCTTTCGTACGTTTTCCGACGAATTGAGCTAGGGCAAACTGCACAGGTGGCTCGCTGACTAGGTTTTCTTTTTTTCGGAACAGTTCCTGCCGAAGTGCTTGCTTGCTCTGCGTCCGCTCTCATATTGCGTACAATATCATTCCATATTTGCTTGGCTTACTTGACATGTAAACTAAAAAGGGGCATCTGCCCCTAAAATGAATTAAACGCTCGTCTACTGTAATATTTTCGTATGGAACAAAAAGTAGCGGTAAATTAGCCACCCACTTCTCATACAAATCGCGAATCGGAGCAAGTTTGTCGTTCATTCTTTGAGCCCCTCGATTGTCTCTGTCATCGAACCTCAAAACACGATTAATTTCAAGAAACCTGCCAAGTGACATTGTTGCACGGAATAATGGTCGGCCGTGCACTTCATCCCAGAGGCTTCGAATACTTTCTCCGTGTGAACGATATACTCCTGTAAAAAAATACATTTATGTCTTCATTTTAGCCATAAATACGGAAAATTATAATATAATACCCAAATATGCGTCGAGTTCTATCTCATCTATTTTTTTATATCCAGCTCCAATTTTTTTTTCGCCCTCTATATTGCTGAATTGTATTATAATTTGCTTTAGTTGGTACGTAAAGCATTGATCGAATGATTCCTTGATAGTAGAAATACGATGTACTGCATATGCAGTAACTCCCTGTCTTCCGTGGATTATATTTTCTATTCTGGCCTGTCACTATTGTGCCCAACTGGTTCCATTGACCACTCAATAGCTCTATCCTTGCAATAATACATAGGAGCACTGCTTTCATTTTCCAATGCAGGTACTATATCTTCATCGTTATCAGAATCTAAATATTCGTCAGAAGATCCTTCTGATTCAAATGGTTCCACTATATAATCTTCATCCCCATCTTCACTACACTCATCAAAATCCTCATCATTGTCAATAATATGCTCTATTTGGCCTTGAGTCAGACGATTTGGCCTCTAAACCAAATTTTCATAAATAAACACACCAATAATAATTAAATATTATAATAAAAATACTTACAGAAGCTTGGAATCTTTCCATTTTTTTAAGAATTTAACAAATACAACCTTTTGCAGCAAAAACCTAACCACAAAAAAGGCGCGAAATATACATTTTATATGTAAAACCGCTGATGGTCACCGAATGGCCTGAAAGACCCTACGTGCGCGCAGTTTTGATGTTACCACCTGTTTATTCATTTTTTTTATGCTTTTTCTATTGGATTTATGTCAATACACTAAGTCATGAAAGGAAATTGTGAAATGTTGTTAATATTAGCAGATATGATGAAATTCAACAAAATAAGGACATGAAATTACCGGAATGTAACAGAAGGGTTAACGCCAGCGAGTAATTTAGAGATATGTAATCTCCATAATCCGTAACCTCAGTGCCAGCTCGTATCTGTAACCAGATTCCCATTGTGATCTCTACAAGAAGATATTCTGAGCTTTTGTAACCTTCGGTCAGACGCTTGACCTGCTGATACAATTTTTTGGCATCTTTCCTGTCCTGGTGCGCTTCGAGTAGCTCTAGCTCACGTTTTTCTTACTCGCGCTTTTTCCCTCTGAAAAGGTGTCTGTCTATCTTGTTTTCTTCTTTCCCGATAGTTTTTGCGCACGGCTTGTGTTGCAGGTCAAACTTTAGTAACTTTAAAAATAACTTTAATAGTAAAGTGAACTGTTTTTCAATCATTGTATATTTTTTTATATTTCAGAGTACTAATCACAGTCTATGAAAGACATCGCCTCTACTCCTATCTTCATTATTCTTACTACTAACTGGCGTCAATGTAGAGATGGTAGAATTAAGGTATGTGCCTGTTATTTATTATTATATTAACATAAAAAAAACTGTTGCCTTGCAATGCGAATAGTCAACAATTCATGCCTGATTACGGTTCAATTGTATGAATACACTAATGTATTACGTGACCAATTATTTAAATGAGAAAACACGAATAAACAAGTGCACGCTTGTGTGTGTTTATGCATTCATATCAATTCATCATTATGCAATGCATGCAGGTAGAAACGTACATAATGACACCTTCACATACCTGTTAAATATGTATTTGCCTCCTGGAATGTTGTAAAATGTGATGAGTATGTGAATAACTGTAAATACTCGCACTTATGCAATCGTATGGCAACTAAATAAACTCATAACGGCATATGTGTGTACGAGTATGTGCCCATACAGCTATACAACTACAATGTGCTCACAAATGTGTGTGAACATACAGACGCACATACTGAATTATTTCTATAAAGACAATACTCATATTGCAAATATTTATTTGCAATCTCTTAAGGAGACCGGAAGATAAAATGGCCCGGAATTAAACTTGTATGTCAGTAACATGCAAATAACCAAACCAATTTACCCTCAAAGCCAAGTAGAGCAACAAAACATATGCATGTATGGCTGTGTATGTGTGTGTGTGTGTGCGCATGCATTTACGTACATATTGTATTTAGCTCTACTTATTACATCCGCCATTTAAATGTATGTCTCAGTGGACCATATGGAATCATTATTAGTGAATGAATGTTGCAATCATTGGCATACAAAGTAAATTTCCATTAAATACTCAGTACTACATGAATTCTTAAATTTCTTTTGTGCCCGCATCGACCTCATTTAGCGTTGAGTTTCCTTGTCGTTGCATTTACTCATATTTGCATACACATTTGGCTATCTACACAGGCACACACACACACACCCATATATACATACATACATTAATTAGCCCCGCTTGCAACAGTCCCTCGAGCAGTAAATTTTACAGCATCATTAAGACGATTTGTGGTAAGGCTGCGTTAAAGGCAAATATGTAAATCAATATAAAACAAAGGCAACAGTGCAAAATACTGCAGAGTCGTGCGAAATCGTGCAAAATCTAGAATCTGACGTGAAAATAAAATCTCTCTTTCCTACTGTTAAAGGCTGTTAAAGAGAAATGCTTGCTCAAAGAAGAGACTGTGCGCGCGAAAGTGGGTGTGCGATAGTGCGCATGCACAGTTCAGCATAGGCAGGCAATGTAAACAAACGAAGCACCAGCCGAGGCTGTGCAGCATCCTCAAATAATCCAATGAAAATGGTTCAGAACCGAAGTTGGAAATCAGTTGTCGAAGGACAACGGATGCTGCCTGTGTGGGAGGTATTTGTCAGTCGCATTTTATATAGCAATTTTGAGCAAATACGAGTTGCAGTGCACCTGAAGGGCAGTAGTGGTAGTAAATAATATTCATTTTTTTAACCTCTCTTTTCTATTCAGTTAAGTTGGGAGAAAAAAACTAATGTCACATATTAATTTTCGTGCAAGTTTTTGATCTCCTTAAGGGGCCTCACACTGTGTGAAGGCTAATTTTTTTTTTGGAGTACCACATTAGCATTCAATAAAGTTGAAAGATAAATATTAATGCCACATATTAATTTTATTGTAAATATAATATTTAATCTTCTTAAGGGGCCTCATCCTGTGTGAAGGCAAATTTTTTCTGCTGTACTAATAGAATTTACTATTTTGAACTTTCCGCGTGTATGAACATATTTTCACTTACCACTTAAGTTAAAAAAATAGGATATCCTCCAAAATCACTGTACAACAGCATTTATGGACCCGCAATAATTCCAACGCAGGATGAAAAGCCTAGACATACATATGTATATAGTTTAACCTCAAAATCGTATTGCATTGATTGGCAAAATTTCTCGTTATAGCCGTTTTCAATTTGCCATATTTTGCCTCAATATAATATTTTTAAAATAAATGCAAACAAGCGAGTTAAAATATATATCGGACATACATATTATTTGTACAAAGATTCTGTCTGAGAGGCCCCCTAGTGAAGTTGTATGTTCCAAAAAAGTTATAAACCTATAGCGACCTTGAAAATCCCATTTTATTTGGACTTTCTAAAAAAACTGCCAAAACGACCCTTTTGTGAGAGAGCTAATGTATTCAAATGCTCCACAACATTATTCCTCGTAAAATCCTACTTTATGCGCCTTAACAACATATTCCTTTCCGATATGTATTTTAAGTCTTTTTTGCATTTATTATAAAACCACTTAAGCAAATTATTGCGAATTTAAAGAGGAGAAGAAATTTGCCCAGAGAATGCAAAACGATTTTTAGATTTTACTTTATGGGTCTAGATCTTTCATTCAGAGTTGGAATCATTCCGCTCCATCGCAATGACCTTCAAATTGTTGCAAAGTGTACTCATATTTAGATATGGCGCTGCGTATCTGGATATCCAAGTAAAAAAATAGAAATAGCGAAATGAAATGACAGAATTAGCCAGTATATAAGTGGCTTCCTAAGTTTATAAATCACAGTGTAAAAGGTTTTTGGCGATGTAGAATTAATTAGAGTAGTGTAGCTGAAAGAAAGAAACTTGGTTTTGTTTAACAAACATTGAAGGGATCATATTTTAAAAATTCTTGTTGGAAAACTTATTCAGGTATGGACGGCACGGATGGGTACATCCCATGCACACATATCTATTTGAAATATCTGTAGCGCTTCGCATCCCCAATTAACATGTGCTTTTTGCACCACCATTGCATTACCAGTGAATTTACCCACCATCAACTATTCTAACTGCGCTAGAAAAAGGTTCATACTTCAATAATAGCAGCATACAAAAATTGATAATAAAAATCCAGACGCTTTTCGTGTGCGTTTATTTATTATTCAGTTTTAAAGACAGATGGTTTAAGTAAAAAAAAACACAAAAACAAACATAAAAAAAATAAAAAATTATATAAAAATTTTACATTTAAAGTTAAAATTTAATAAAACAAAAAAATTCTAAAGTTCAAAATTAGAAAAACAAAATTTCAACAAAATGTTTAATTAAAAAAAATAAGAACCAGAAAAGAAAGCTTTTTAATTAAAAGTAAAAAAAAATTAAAAATTTAAACGAAAATTTTAAAAATATTAAATTAAAACAACAAAATTAAAAGCCAAAAGTCCCCAAAGAAAAATTGTATTAAAAAGTTAAAGTTGAAGAAAAAAATCAAATAAAATTAAGAAAATAAAATTTAGACAAACACAATAAAAAATAACAAGAAATAAATTTTTTTATCAAAACAAAAATTGAAAATTAATTAAAAATTAAAAAAAGTTTTTGTTAAAAAGTTGAAATTAAATAAAAAAATTAAAAAAAATAAAAAATTAGAAAACCCCAATAAAAAATAAAAAAAAATGTTTTATTGAAAAAAAATAAAAATAAAAAAAATGAAATGAATTAAAAAATTAAAAATTACAAAAAAATTGTAGTTAAAAAATTTAAATTAAAGAGAAAAATAAAATAATATTAAGAAAATAAAAATTAGGAAAGCACAATAAAAAAGATAAAAAATAAAAGAATTTTAATTAAGAAAGAAAAAATTAAAAATCGAAAACAAAAAAGCTTGAATTAAACAGTTAAAAATTAAAACAAAAAAATTAATACCAGTTTTTTTCCAATATTATATATTAAAGAATAATAAATATATAAAATTGTTCCACTTAAAGAACTAATGCACCATAGCCACCAATGCCATAGCAGCTGGCCTTGGACTATAAAAAATGAAAAGAAAAATTTAATGACATCATTACATAAAAAACTTTTGTATATATTTTTTTTACATTATTTTTATCAAGCGCCGCGCAGTTAGTTACTGCCAAGTTGAACTAGAATAATAGAAAAAATACTAAAAATTTAGACTTTGGATAGAAGTTGAAATTTCATTAATAAATTATGTATTTTTTCTTTTTGCTACTCTAATGTAAAACAAAGCAGCTCATTGAATCATAATTGTTCTAGTTTCCTCGCCTTTCTCTCTCTCTCTCTCTCTGCGAATTCCCCATGACTTAACAGCCAAAGTTACTCTCATAAGTTTGCCTCGGATGGAAAAATCTTGTAATCCATAATTATTGGGATGATACTGAAGAAGAGCCGCTTTGAAGAAGCTGCAGTTGTGTGGCACACGATATGAATATGGGATATGATGCAGATCTCAAGGTGGAGCAAAATTAATTATCTTTTGATTTTGAATAACTTTTTTACTAAATAAAAGAAAATGATTCTGAATGAAGAAAATCTTTATTTTGACCCGTACGGGCTCCATTGCTAGTCTGCTTGTATTCCACAGCTGTCTAATTCACAAGTGTCAAATAAGAATCTTCCGATAGAGTGACTTACTTTGTTCCATTTTGTACAATTATAATCCATCGGTTTCTGTTATGGATGCTATGATTGTTATGAAAATTTTGTCATATTTATATTTGACGTTTAAGAAAACAAAAAAACTTCCCCTGTGCCATTGTCAGTAAATTTTTCGATTCTGATAACTTTCCTTTCCTTAATTCTGCCAATCTTCACGCTCGTGGCAGACTTCGAACTCAAAATTTATTAAAAGATTTAGGTCCGGAAATGTTCTTAATCAGAGGTTAAAGCGATTTCTAAGATAGAACTCACATCAGCAGATTTTTTAAAGAGCGACACCTTAGGCTAAATTTTTTGCACTTTCTCTCAACAAAAATGTTCAATGGGATACAAACCCCTACATAGCTTTCGATTATCCAAAAATTAAGCCTCAAAACTTGACCGCATGAATCCAACGCCAATATTAATTTTCCACTTCAGCGGATTCTATGCGCCACAAGGCAAGTATTATATTTACACGCTTACAGATGTACATAAACAACTAGGCATTTTTTGAAAGATTTTATATATGTAGGTAAGTGTGCATTGTAATAACTTAGCCTATTGGCTACTAATTTTGCGGTTTGGACCATTTGTAATCAATGCCTAATCGAAACTTCTATTCAATACACAGCAGGCAACAGACAACGTCGCTGCTGCTTCTTACCGCTGTGGCTTCTTGTAGGTTTTGTATTTTATCGCATTCGGTATTATCAACTTGATAAGGGCAAAATAAATCAATTATTTGCAAGTGAGAGCTTCACTGTTTGCGTAGTCCTTTTTTGTGCACCCAATTGTTGTCTCTATCTGAAAGCAGCAAACAACTCAAAACAACTGTCAACGGCCATGGTAACCGGCGTAGACAACTTTTTTTTTCTGGAAACGAAGGATGAAAACTACTACTACAAGAAACTGAAAACCAGCTATTACAAAGACTGAAATGAAAGTAGAAAAAGAAATAATTGCCATTGAAGTTGTGGCAAGCTTTAATCCCTGAGGAGTGTGATGGTAAACATGTTTAAGGGTGCTTCGACTATGCTATAAATATATCTATACATATACACAAATAATATTGAAGTGTATGTCTATGATTTTTAAGGCCTTTTTAAATTTCTATGATTCAGCGCATGTAACTACATATAAAAACTAAGGCAGGATTTTTAAATTGACGGACAGGTCGTGATAGGAAGTCTTCTTAGCACTAGTGATTATTCTTAACGAATTGTAGGCTATTTTTGATGTCGAATATAGTTGTATTTCCGATAGGTGGCACTCGTGACAAGAACTCAACTTTTATATATCTAAGCCTTTTAGAAATTATATTAAATTCCAATAATGCTCGAGAAAGTGGAGCAAATAAAAGTTGAGGCTCTAGTACGAGGCCCATCAAGAGGTAAATTTGAACGAAAACATATCTGTCAAGAAGTTCTGCAGAGTCAATCGATCCAGAGGCAAAGTAAAAGAACTAGCATAAGCGAATTGATACAAATTTTATATTTAAAAGACTGTAGCCTTATAAGTAAATCTACAACGAGAATAGAAAAATGGCAAGGGATCGGTAAAATGTAGGTCAATGCGAGCGTACTCGTTCAATTGGAAAAGCCTAATTACTATAAAAGGTGGCACAAAATTAATCATCCGCTTTGTTTTTGAATAAATTTTTTTTTTTATTAAAACAAAAAATGATTTTGAATGGTTGAAATATTTTTCAAATAGATTTGAATTTGAATAACTTTTTTACTAACTAAAAAATGATTTTGAGTGATGAAAATTTATATTTTGACCTCTGTTTGTTCGCAAGTGTCAAATATGATTGACGGACGCCGTAATTTGCGAAAATTATACATTTTCCGATGGGGTCTGAATTAAAACATTTTTCAGGGTTGTCTGCTATGTAAAGCTGTGTTCCTTTATCTCACGTTTTAAAATAGCCCAAATGTGCTTTATGAGGCCAATCTAACAGTGTTATTGTCTAACTAAAAGTGTTAAAAGTGTCTCTAAATTGCATTGCATTGTCTGGTTGGAGTTGAATTCTATATAAATGGGTGGCGTTAACGAAACCACAAGTACAGTTTCTAATACATTTATGTCGTTTCGACTATCCATGCAACCCTCGCATATGAATATTTCGCCTACACCATCAGCAGCTATACAGCCATAGATCATAATGTGCCTCCCCCAGTGGGTACCCCGTTGCCTCACGAACGTCGCACCAGGTGTTCCACAAAAATGTAGGAAAGGAAAACAATTTGTTGTACAAGATTTGAGTTATTTTCTCGAAATTGGACTAGGGTAAGAAGCTATGGCTATTGATATTATAAATCCATTAAACTTACCTCGAGGTTCGGTTCACCAGACCACAGAGACCATTCTAAAACCGTTTGCGAATTTTTTTCTGAAAGCAACGACTTCTTTCGGGCTTTGCATCCTTTTAAACCTGCTGCCGGAAGACTTCTTCTAACGGATTTTCCAATTTCTTTCTACAGCGCTGAAGAAGATTTTTAACGACACATGAGCGACTCGGGTAAAAGTTTTTCCCAACGATATGGTCAGACCATACACACGCCTTCGGCTAGGCCACACCATACTTACATACTCCCAAATACTTCAAGGCGTTTCACCCAACCTATGCCCGTTTTAGCAACTCCACTATGAATATAAATCACCATCTGTCTTCATGCCCTAATCTTGCATCGGCTATACATCATCACTAACGCAATATCGATGCTAGCGCTGCACTACCATCAGTTTATATAATAATTTTATTGTTATGTAAACCTTTATAAAATAAAATAAAAAAATAAAGTTTTTGGTCTTCTTGTTCACGAGTGAGGTGTTTTCTTTCACTTTTTGATTTATTGTGATGTCTCCGAAAATCGCTTGATTACACATTAAACCGCGCAACGCGACCATCCCACCAAATTGACAACCTCAACCTGAAACAATCCCTTCGTCAATTAAAACTTAGATTTTCACTCTGCTGTCGTAACATAGTTCTCTTTTTCTGGGTATTTCTATAAAAAGAAATATTTATATCCCCACTAAAAATTAGGCACACATTGACTACCAAATGCCAAAATATTTTAAGCGTCCTTTTAAAAATATGACTTTTTAGACTTTACGCACCAAGTGTGCCATGGCTTTTCCCATAATAGAATGTGTTGCTCTAATCAAATTTTGAAAACACTATCGACATATTTGCAAAAAGTAGAAGTCACTTTGGTGCCCACATTTGAAATTACTTTTATTTTAGTGGGGTTCCTAATACTTAATTTTGGCCAAGGCTGTAAATAGAACCCCGAATAGGTGAGACCTATTAAATATTAAAAAAGCCATGAATGATGTAAAAAATGGAGATAAGACACAAACTTCGGCAGCAAAAAAACACGGCATCAAAAGAACGACATTAATAATGCGGATGAAACGGCAAGGTGCACTTAAACTTACGGTGGACTCTAGTAATAGTCATTCGGACGATGAATTATTGTACAACTCTAAATATTCATCGCGTCAACACTTCACAAAGAAACTCGAAGAGCAGCTTGCTCACCATATAAAGAAATGTGAGTTTACGCATATGGCTTGTCATACCAGACATTCAGAAAGTTTGTTAAAGATTATGCTAAAATAAATCAGATCACCGTTCCAGTTGGATGGAACGTTACTAAGGAAGCAAGTAAGGACAGGCTTTATGCTTTTCTCAAAAGAAACCCAACTATTTCATTGCGAAAGCCAGAGAACGTGAGCCTGGCCAGACTTTCGGGCTTTACAAAATCAGCTGTAGAAGAATTTTACTCAAACCTCAGGAGCATTTATAAAAAATACTCCTTCCAGCCAAAGGATATATATAACTTAGATGAAACTGGAGTAACTACGGTCTTAGAACCTCCTAAGGTAAGTATTTCAGTTCATCTGAGACAAAACCCGTAGTACCTACCTAGAAAATGTATTATATATCGGTTTCCTGTTTTCTTAATAGACTCTTGCTCGAAAGGGTCAGTGAACAGTGTCTCAAGCCACCTCAGCAGAGCGTGGAAGCCTAGTCACCATGGTTGGGATTGTATGTGCCAGTGGAAACCATTTGCCCCCGGTGTATGTGTTTCCTCGTATACGATTCAAAGAAAGATTCACATATGGATCCTTCCCAGGTTCATTGGCTCTGAACTCAAAATCTGGCTGGATATTGTTGTTGTTGTTGTCGAAGTGGTTGAGTATTTCCACTTCAGAACTATTTATCGAAGTAATCGTTCAAAAGATAAGCCCATTCTCGTTTTACTAGATAACCATTAATCTCATTGTAGCCACGAAAGCATTAACTTTTGCACAGATAATGGAATTGTGATGCTATCTTTTCCACCTCATACCTCGCACCGTTTGCAGCCCTTAGATGTGCCCATATTCGGACCATTTAAGCAACTTTGCCGAAAGAGCTTCAATGATTTTACTGTTTCAAATATAGGAAAACAAATAATTATTTACGATGTGGCAAAATTAACGAATCATCCTTTCCAAAGGTCATTCTCGTCAGAAAATATATTGAAAGGGTTTAAAAGTACAGGTATTTATCCCCTTAACTCACAAATTTTGAGTGACGACATGTTTACGTTGAAAGACTTGCCGAAGGAAAAACTCGCCCCGTAGAAAGCAGACAAAATATAATAAACGTGCAAGAAAGCCCACAAAACAATTCGGCCCAAAACCGAACTCCTGAAATGGTTCGCCCAATAAAAACGTTTGTGTGCCTCTAAAAAAATTGTCAGAAGTTCAACATCCCTTATTATAACGAGTCTAGCTGAGAAACAGGAGATGATGGAACCTAACAAAAAAAAATATTCTTAACGTAAAGCGAACTATTGTGTTTTCATCAAAAAAAGCGAACGCTTTAAAAAAAATCCATAAAATATGACGTAGTTGAGTCTGATACGACTGAAGAAAATGAAGATAACGTTTCCTACTATGAATCCATTAATTCCATTGGTCCCATTTCCGACGACGAAGGAAATTATGACATCGAAGGTAACGACTTATCTAAATGGAAATTAACCGACGAAGATATATTAGATATAGGAGATTTTGTTCTGGCTAAATTTGCTCCTAAAAATCAAAAGCCATTCCGCTATATTGGTGAAATAACGGAAAAGTTCAGTAATAACGCTTTTAACATAAACGTTAAGCTCATAAAGAATGAAACAAACACCGTAAAAAAATATCCACAGAACGACTCGTGAAATCAATCATGTTAAAAAGACTCACCATAAGTAGAAAGCTTCCTGGCTCCTCCTAGAAGAAGGCATGAATGTTGGACATCAGCCTCACGATCCGAATAATAATACAGAAGACGCTCACAAATTAGAACCACTTTGTTTTTAGGGTGATTCTAATTTCTGAAAAATTCTAATTCCTGGACGTTTTTTTATTTCAATAAAACCTTAAAATTTAAGTCAATTTGCATTGAAAAACTAGAATGAAATTTTGTCTTACTAAATTTTATTCATAAAAACGAGAAAATATAAGGTAACAATCCAATATACATATACATATGTATTTATGCGCTAAGTCAAAAAAAGGTCCAAAAAACAAAAACTCCAATTACAGTAAATATATTTTTTTTTATCAAAAATACATAAGAGATCGATAAATATACATTAAAACAGCCAAAAATTAATCAAAAACTTCGTAACTAATTTGCAGGCATGTTGTCTGTTATTCCTGTTTGCTTCTTCCTTTTATTTGTTTCTGCAATAACAATCTCATTGCGAAGAGCTAGCAGATTGCTTGTGTGCTTTGCGGAAAAGTGCTTGAGCTGCCTGAAGAGCTCCATTGCAGTCTTGATCTTTTTGCAGTAGCTGTGCTAGTGGCACATCATCGTCATCACTTTCATACTGATCAGAGTCCCAGTTGTTTAACTTTGACCAGGACTTTTTTATTACTCTTTCTGGAACATCATACCAAGCTTGCTTTAATAGCATGATTGCATTTCGAATTGAAAAGGATTTCAAGCGAACCTTGAGGTCACCTCCTTCAGCAATTAATTGAGAAAGAAGCATACTTCTGTAGTTTAGCTTGGTTAACTTAATAGGATTCTGATCTATTGGTTGTAAAGTTGCTGTTACATTTGGTGGAAAGAAAAATTCAATTATATTTCCATCGTCGCTTTGAAGTTTCTTAATTGGTGCATGAGCAGAGCAGTTGTCAGTTAGCAAAATTGGCTTCGGAGGCAAATTATTTTCCTGAGAGAAACGAATCACCTGTGAATTGAAAATATTTTGGAATTACTGAACCTAAAAACAAAGTTTTTTTTTACCTCATGAATAAATATCTTGTGAGACCAATCATGAAAAATCCGAGATGCCATCCAAGCATTTTTTGAAAAGTTGTAATGGAGTGGATTATTGAATCCTTGGAAACTTCTTGGTTTTTTTGCTTTTCCAATTACTAATGGCATTAATTTATGTGATCCATCAGCATTTACACCAAATAACACTGAAATTCGTTCCTTCTGGATTTTATACCAGGGGGCGGTTTTCTCGAAAAGAGAGACGTATGTTTTGTCAGGTAAACAACGGTAAAATAATCCGGTTTCATCTACATTATATATTTGTGACTCTATTAGCCCCATCTCATCGACTTTTGCACGAAATCTGTGAATAAACGGGGTGACTGAAGCAACATCACTAGAGAGAATCTCGCCACAAAATTTTAAGAAACGTATTCCGTGTCGTTTTTTAAATTTGCTAAACCATCCATCACTTGCGCTAAATGTACTTTCATCTTTATCGGGATATTCCACTTTGAATATTTGTTTGGCTTTCTCCTTTAGTATTGGCCCAGTTAATGTACACTTTTTTTCGCGTTGATTTAAAAACCACTCATAAAGACTTGCTTCCATTTTTGGATATTCAGCGATATGCAATGATTTTTTGTTAGCCTTATGATAGGTATTAGAAACAGCGCTTAAAATTGATGATTTCATAGATTTGATATAGGTGATTGCAGATGGCGCCACATCAAATTCTAGGGCTAACCGCTTCCCTTGAATACCTTGGTGAAGCTTTTCCAAGATCTGCACTTTGGTTTCCAAAGACAAAGTATTTTTCTTACGTTTATTTGGCATTTCAACGAACGACTTTTACTTTTAAGCAAACAATGCCGAAACACGTGCACGCGAATCGAATTTCAAACAAAAACTAACAAAAACTGTACAGATAGCGACGAAAATCCAACGACTACCGAGCGCAACATGAATAAATTGGGGATTCCCCTTTTTATATCTATTTTGCAACAAAAAACAAAATAGCGTGTAATGTATTCAAAAAGTTGATTCTAATTTCTGGAAATTCTAATTACTACGAGTTCTAATTTGTGAGCGTCTACTGTACTGGCTTTATTATAAAATGTATATGCATTTTGAATTCATGTATTGTAAGATTTATTTACGGGTAAATTTTTATTGTTAAATGTTGTTTTTAAATAGCACATGTTCCAAATAAAAGGTGAAGAAAGAGATAGATAACGAAATCAAATTAAAATCAGTTTATGTGGCGCGTGTAATTTTTGAAAAAAACTTTGTTAAACAGAAAAATATAATTTTCTATTATATTTCATGCACTTTACTACGAATCAAAAAGTTAAATTATACATTGAAATGCCTGAATATTACAACTAACCTCCAAATAGAGATATTTTATTTTCAATTGGATATGTTGTTGCTCTATTCTTGTATTCTCTTTGTTGGTATTCTATAGAAAAGCTACCAATATTTACATCCAAATCCAGTTGGAAATATTCGCTTACTTCGCGTGAATAGCGCGCGGCGTTTGCCGACAGTAGAACTCTTGAGGCGAAACTTTTGACGTTACTCATACGCCGTGTTGCCGCCACAAGAGTGCTTCAAGTGAAAACAACTTGCGAACTTATGAATGTCCATGCAACACCACTCAAGTATGCTTTACTAAATGAGGTAACTGTAATGTTTTAAATATGCACACACAAATACACGCACAAAAATAAATGAACTCGAGCATACACAAGAAATGCCCACGAAAATTCATAGGTGTGTGTGCATGAATGCGGGATTGCTTGGGGGAGTACAAGTATAAGGATGAGTATAGTAACAAAAACAGACATACGCGTTTACCGAAAAATCAAGGAGTATGCAAATTCGACAGTGTAGGTTTACTTAACTGCATGTGTGTGTGTGATTATATTGCTATACATTTGCCTTTGTGCGAAAATACGAGTAAAAAGCGCAACTTTTACTTATTACAAACAGCTGTATGCAAAAACAACGCATTGCGCTATAAATTATGCAGTAATGCAGAGTAGTAATGTTTCGCGTTGATCGCTAGTGGGCAGTAACCAAGCGAGGAGGCGGACGGCCAATCCTCCATTCACTTCTGTGCTGCTGCCATGCCGGTGGTCATTGCTATTACCGCCTGCCTAGTCCTTCCTCCAGTCGCCTATTTGCATGAACGATTGTTGGGATGGCAGGTGGCGACTGGCCATGTTTGCCCTGGAGACTCACTGTTTGCCACTACAGTTGCCGTGTTTATCTTTGGCTCTCATTTAGTTGCAGAGTGCAAGCAGCGACTGGACTTTTGTTTATTTTCGCAACGCCACCGAAACTCGTTGCTATACGAGTATAGTAAGTGCATTCACCTAAAAGTATGCAATACATGTTGGTCGGCACTTACTATATTTTTTTTTTCGGTGATCCATTTTTTTGTGACGCCAAATAACTGGTTAAGTTGCGCGGGTGTATCGAGTTACGTAGATGTGTGTGTTTGCGCGCGCTCGTGTGTATTAGTGTGTGTGTGTGAGTACCGTTTTGAAGGGAATGTAATTGTACGCGCATTAAATATGCTGTTTCTGTATGTGTAGTCGTGCATACTTATCAAAAAGTGCAGTTTTATATGGAAAAGCGAAAATGTGCAAAAGGAAGTAGCAAAGGTAGTAAATGTAATTAGGAAACTGTTTGAGCGCCCGACTGTTTTAATTATAGAAATCGTTAAAAAAAATGCTTACTTAATCGTAAACGAACCAGGAAATTAAATTTTATAAATAGGGAATAATGGTGGGTAAATTGCATAAGCGACGGAATAATACCTAAATATGGATGCGCGTATGTATGTTTGTGTGTGTATGTTTACGTGGAGGCGCATGTTTGGCCGCCCTAATTAAAACAATAACGCAAAGAAACAACAACTATTAATAAATGGCTTGGTGCGTGACTACCATTCGGTATTGCCTAGGTTCAAAGCCCCGGGCATGAAACACTGAATGACAGAAAAAAAATCTTTTCGCCCATCGACATTGTCACTCGACAATGGCAAGCCTTCGAGTGTATTTGTGCCATGAAAAAGTGCTGTTCATAAAAAATAACATCTGCCTTTCGGTGGCGGCATAACTCTAAAAAAGCTTTCACGTACCTCTTTCGAATTCCTAAGGTTATTGCGCTTTTCCCATCATACAACTGCGATTAAATTTAATCCGGTTTTGTATGCTTCAAAGTTCATTGATTAGTTGGCACCTTTTTCCGAATTTGTGATTAACTTCTAGTACACATCTGTGACACCTATTTTCCAATGTGGAAGCAAAACTGATAATGTTGATTATGGACCAATTCTCAAGTTATCAGTAGTCTCTAAATTGTTTCAATATGTATTAAAACAAAAAATTTACAACAACAACAAACAAGAATTTAGTTTCAGTCAGTGAAAACGATTTTTTGTCAGACATGTCGCCTATCACTGCTCTTGGTGTTTTTCCCGATTTTTGTCTGTCAGCTTGTACAAGACGATTTCACTTTGGTGCTACTAACACTGATTTTTGAATAGGTTTTGAGAAAGGCTGTCATTAAATTTTAATTACTCAATTAGCCAATCTCGATGTTCATTCTAGTTTCTTATCTTTGGTAAAATCATTTCTTTTGCTTTGCAGAACGTTTATTGAATACTCTGAAGCTTCTCAGAAAAGCATATTAGGCCCTATGCTGTTCCACCCACAATTGCTTTATACTTCCTAAATTCCTTTTATATGCAGACGACCTATAAATGTTCGCTACAAAAACAAAGCTGAGTTGCTTCAATTGGACACTGACGTTGATTAATTATGCATTAAAAGCCGTCTTAACTTAAATATAAAAAATGCTTCCATATTTCTTACTCCACTTCTCCTATTTCTACCCCCTATTATACTGGCTACTTTCATTTAAGAAATCCAGAGCAAATTTCTGATCTCGTTGTGGTTGTTGATTCGAAATTTCTGCATCAAAACCACATAAGCTGCAGAAGGTGTTTGCTTCTATTCGCCATCTTAGCTCAGATTTCACTGATCTGTATACCATCAAATTGCTCTATTATTCTCCTATCGACACTAGAATATGTTTTTGGAACGGCTTGAGAGAATTTGCAAAGTTTTGTTCGCTTTCCTCCCCATTCTTTCAATATTGCGGATCCAATTCCATCCTCTAGTTCTAGATGTCTACTGATAGACTTAATATCATTTTTCTGGTTTTATTTCAATCTAAAATCCGATACCTCTGAATTGATCACCCTTTACAAAATCGGACGTTTCTGGAAGCCCAATAATTGGGCATACATATAAAAAATGGCATGTGTTTGTTCTTATCTTCTTCTTCTTCTTAACCGCTTATGCAATTCTGGCCGAGTTTTACAAAGCGCGCCAGTTGAACACACCAAGCGAAGCCAAGTCCTTCTCCACCTGACCTGGCCAACGTAGCAACGGGATTTTTATTCTATGTCGTCGTAAAGCTCATACAGTTCGTTCCATTGGCTGCGATACTCGCCGTCACCAACGTGCAAAGTTCCTAAAATCTTGCGCAGAAGCTTTCGCTCAAACACCCCAAGGGACGCCTCATCCGGTGTTGTCATCTTCCAAGCTTCTGCGCTAGTTTCGCTCGTCGAGAGAGGACTTTACTACACAATTTCCTAGCTCTCGTTGGTCAGAAAGATTCTACGTTGGATTTCAGGGCTGAAATTGTCATGAAGTTAATGCTGGCTCCTAAATAAACGTAGTCTTTTACAACCTCGAAATCATAACTGAAGACAGGAGGTACTTCCTTTTGTCCTCGTTCACTACCAGACCCATTGGCTTTGCCTCTTTATCCAGTTTGGAGTCTTCATAAGCCAACAATTGTAAGCTCTTATAAAATATTTTACCTGAGCGATTAAGTTCTGCAGCTCGCACGATCTTCTCCAACATCAGTTTAAAGAAGTCAAACGACAGCGAGTCACTCTGTCTGAAACCTCGTTTTGTATCAAACGGTCCGGCGAGATCCGTCCTAATCCTGGTATTGAGCAACGTCATCTTGCATAGCCGTATTAGTTTTGCGGGGATACCAAATTCAGACATCGCGGCATACAGGTAACTACTTTTCGTACTGTCGAATGCAGCTTTGAAGTCGACGAAAAGACAAAACTTTCATGGGTATTTTCCAAGGTTTTGCGTATTGTGAATATCTGGTCGGTGGTGGACTTTCCAGTTCTAAAGCCACACTGATAAGGTTCAATCAATTGGTTGAAGGTGGGCTTCAGTCTTTCACACAATACGTTCGCTAGAACCTTATAGGCGATATTTAGAGGGCTAATCTTGTGAATCCTTCTTATGGATTCGGCAGAGCGCACTTAAATTCGAATCGGCAGGCATGCTTTCATCCGACCATATTTTGCATAGGAGCTGATGCATGCACCTTACCAGCTCCTCGCCGCCATGTTTGAATTGCTCAGCCGGTAGTCCGTCGGCGCTCGCGGCTTTGTTGCTCTTTAGCCGCGTTATCGCTATTCTCACCTCGTCATGATCGTATAGCGGAACGACAAATCTGTCGTCAACGACTGGGATATCGGGATCTTCATATTCTCTATGACACGCGCAGCTGACACTGGTTAACAGGTTCGAGAAGTGTTCCCTCCATAATTTAAGTATGTTCGCCGTCTTTGTTCTTACAGGAAAACACCCCGGTCTTGAAACCTTCTGTAAGCCGCCGAACTTTCTGGTAGAATTTTTGGGTATTGTTCCTATTGGCCAGCATCTCAAGCTCCTCGCACTCACGTATTTTAGCCTCTCATTTTTTTCTTCCTGATAATGCTTCTCGTTTTATTTTTTTAGCTCTCGGTAGCAATGCCACTACGGCCAGGGTGAAAAGTCAAAGTAGGCGACTAAAAAATCTGTATCGTTTATGAGTCATTTTGCTAGACCAATAGTCTAAAGTGCTGAATCAAGTACTGAAAAGATAAGGGAATGGTCGTATCGGGTTGGCAAGTGAGAGATTATGCAGTGGCTCAAGAAGTGAAGATTAAACACAAAATTAATCACCCCATCGGAAGATTTACAGCTTTTTCTAATGGCGTTGTGCAACAATCATATTTGACCCTTCTGAACTAGACAGCTGCAGTATACGAACAGACAGGCAATGAAGGGAGTAAAGGTCTAAATAAAGATTTTCATCAAAAATATAATAAGAAAAAAATATATTCAAAAACAAACTAGACGTCTAATTCTGCACTACCTTGAACATTTCATCCTCCTAAACTTGAGTGTGAGAATCTAGCGCTAAGCGCCTGCAGCAACTGAAGGCGCAGAGGCAATGACAACGAACTTCAATAATCTTTACACAAATAGCGCAATTGATATTGGTGGACTGTTTAACAGACAAACCTAAAAGGGGCCAACTTCTTTGAAAATGTTGAAAAAAGTTGAATAGCCGTAAAAAGACCTTAACATCTTTTCTGATCAAAACTTAAGCATCCTGGTACTTGACTAATATGGCGATGCGCTCACTTCGTTCGAAAGCGAACTCTACTTCCCAGCGCGCTATCGAAATCGCATTTTCCAAACGCTCAGCATTGCCGCCGAATTCCCCCTGTTTACTTCGTACAAATTGCATGTTTAAGAGAATTTTCGACAGATAAACCACACTGCAACTTTTTTAAGCTAACTGTAAGAGCTGCTCTACGTGTGCTTCAAAAATAGGAACAGCAAAGCGAGTGGTAAGCGATATCGTACAGCTGGGAAAGTAATAGACAGCTAAATGAGGGATATTTTAATGTGTGAATGTAGGTACTCACTGGCGGTTTATGTTGAATGTAAAGCAATTAAAAATTAAATTTGGCTTAAGCACTCAAATAAAAACTGTAAACATTACTAAGCAACGCACGCCGGATATTAGCTGGTATTCAATAAAAATCTTGAATTGCTTGCAATTAATATCTTCCACACATATCTTGAACGTGCAAAAATGTTTTGGTATATTTAAACACATTTTACTGTAGTTGTATGCAATAAGTGGCCAGGTGTTGGAAATAATAGATTTATTTCAAACTCGAAGTTACAGGTTTGTTGAAAAGTATTTGAAAGGAAAATTTGTTAACTAGTAGACGATGTAAAACGCCATTTTATTACTTCCTTTTTGATTTGAACACAAAAATACTTTTTTTTATCTGTCAATGCGTTGTTTGCTTATAAGCGATTTGAAGTTAGCGTTTCAAGTACTTTTTACAATGAAAAGAGCCGCATATCGTGCAGTAAATCAAATGTTTTGCCAATAAGTAGTACCTTTACAGATCAGAAATAGCTTCAAATAGATTAAGAGGTTAAAAATAGTATTTCGAAAAGACTAAACATTTTAAATTATCTCGCTATCAAAAGGTCACCTGTTCACACTAACACTTGTATCAATACAGGAGAAGCACTAATTCCATAAAAAATCTGCGCTGAAGCAAATCTTCGATTGATTAAAGCAATTTATCTTTGAGAAGACAATCAAGACAATTCTCGCTGAGGCCGGACTTCCAACAATCGCATTAAAAACTACTCCTTGAAACTTATAACCAAACTATTCAAATGACGCGCAAAGTGAAGAGATACGAAGCGACGATATACACACGTGGCTCAATAAAGAACACGGATACCCGATTGATATGGTTTTAAATAAAAAAAGAGGTTGTCTGTAAAGTCGGTTTACTGACGATAGTTTAACGTGATAACGTCATAAGAAAATACTGATTGAATGGTTGCATTTTTCAAAAGAAAATTTTAATTTTATTTGTTTGATAGATATTTTGTATGGATATAGAGAATGAGGTAACATTAGCATAACATAATATACTTTAACATAACATAACATAACATAACATAACATAACATAACATAACATAACATAACATAACATAACTTAACATAACATAACATAACATAACATAACATGACATAACATAACATAACATAACATAACATAACATAACATAACATAACATAACATAACATAACATAACATAACATAACATAACATAACATAACATAACATAACATAACATAACATAACATAACATAACATAACATAACATAACATAACATAACATAACATAACATAACATAACATAACATAACATAACATAACATAACATAACATAACATATAACATAACATAACATAACATAACATAACATAAAATAACATAACATAACATAACATAACATAACATAACATAACATAACATAACATAACATAACATAACATAACATAACATAACATAACATAACATAACATAACATAACATAACATAACATAACATAACATAACATAACATAACATAACATAACATAACATAACATAACATAACATAACATAACATAACATAACATAACATAACATAACATAACATAACATAACATAACATAACATAACATAACATAACATAACATAACATAACATAACATAACATAACATAACATAACGTAAGATAACATAACATAACATAACATAACATTACATAACATGCTGTTCAAGCAAGGTAACGACGCATTTTTTGGTGCGTGTAGCCGGCTACATAGAATTATAAGACGTTATCACGTCAAAAAATAATAATAACATTAAAACAACAGGTATTATTAACAAACTTGGTTTTATTTTAAATTCTTCAAGTAAATCAAATGAATAATAATCAATAAGAAGGCATATGCAAATACAAATACGAGAATTTATATATGTACATATGCGCATATACATACTTATATACGCTCACTTAAGTAGGAGAGAGCAAGATGTGGAACGTTGCCGTTCGTTTGCTTTGTTCGTTCCGCGCTTTCGCTTGCAGTTCATTCAAGGTAACGGCAATGAGCAAGGTAACGACAAATGAGCAAGGTAACGACAAATGAGCAAGGTAACACTAATGAGGAAGGTAACGACACATTTTTTCGTGCGTGCAGCCTGTTAAATCGAATTATAAGACGTTATCACGTCAAAATATATATTAAAATGCAAATCTAATGCGTTCATGTGTTACATTTATTTTGATACTATCTGATACTATATAACAGAAAACATTAAGCACTTGCTCTTAAACACATATTCCTAGGAGGAAAACCACTTAGAGTAACAGAAAAGGCGAAATATCTAGGACTTGTACTGAATAGGAAGCTAAATTGGGGGCTCACAGTCGCAGATAGAGTACGCAAATCTATAATGGCGTTGTACTCCTGCGGAAGGCTAATTGGAAAGAGATGGGGATTGGAACCTAGAATGATACACTGGCTGTACACAGCAGTGGTTAGACCTATTCTCTACTATGGTATACAATACCAAATGATGGAATGCCCTTGAGAAGGGGGTGAACATCAAAAAACTTGACAAGGTTCAAAGACGAGCATCTGTTCTCATAACTGGCGCGATGTCAACCACACCATCGAAAGCATTCTATGAGACACTAAACTTCCTGGCGGTAGACCTGCAGGCAAAATATATCGCGCGTAGCACGGCAATAAGGCTGAACACTCTAAGTAAGTGGTCAAATAAGAGCTACGGTCACGGCAAAATCCTGGCTGGCACTTCGGAGATTTCTGGATTGGTGGACTATGCACCACCGCTCACACTTACCATTACAACATTCACGACCCTCCTACCCTCAAGGAAAGAGTGGGACGATGTAAGACAGGGTGAGTCTATCCATGTATGCACAAATGGTTCAAAGCTCGAGGACAGGGTGGGCGGCGGTGTATACTCCGAGCAACTCAGGATCTCCTCCCCGAATACTGTAGTGTCTTTCAGGCCGAACTGATGGCAATAATGAAAGTCACGACACTGGTAAAGTGTGATGGGATATCTGGAAAAGACATCTACATTTTCACTGACAGCCAGGCGACGATAAAATCCCTCACAAAACAGTCGACAACCTCCAAGGTAGCCAAGGTAGTAATGAGATGGCTGAGTCATTTCGCTTAAGGAAAATATGCGTTCCTGGCCACCGCGACATTGAGGGTAACTACAGAGCCGCTGAAATAGCGAGACTCGGCACCAAGTTGACCGATGAGTACATAGGCAATGACATAGGCATACCCTTACAAACATGTAATCTATTTATCCTTCAAGAAATCGTAAGGAAAGCAAACGAAAGATGGCGTAATGAAGCCACCTGCAAAATCGCCCATCAACTGTGGCCGCCTCTTAGTGCTAAACGCACAGAATCTTTGCTAAGCCAAAATAAACACAGTCTTAGCACACTGATTTCAGTCATAACGGGACATTGCATAATAGGTAGGCACGCCCAAAGGATGGGTGTGCAAGTACACGACTTCTGTAGAAGTTGTCTTGATGAGGAAGAGGAGGAGACACTATTACACCTTCTGTGCCATTGTCCTGCACTATCCAGACGGAGATTTGCTTTCTAGGCAATTTTTCAACATATTGGAAGATCTAAGTTCCGCAAAAATAGGAGGCATTCTAAAATGTTTGAAAAGCACGCACTGGCTTTAGGAGAAATAGGGAAAGCTCCCCACGCGGCATCACAATAGGCTATGAGCCTGACTGTGTCCCAGAGGACAACCGCTTCAACCTAACCTACATGTATTTTCGTTCTTCAAGCGTTTTTTTTTTCAAAACTACAAAAACTCAAACAAACTTCAACGCATTCGTACATCGAAAAAAACAAACATAAAATCTTAGCAAAATACATGACAAAAAAGTACTCGGACATTTATATAAAGTAGAGTTAGGCAAATAATATTTAAGAAAAAACAATATAAATAATATTTAGTCGACCTTTATGTTTTCTCACAGAATTCAGTCTTCTTGACATGGATTCGACCAGCTTCTTATATGTTAAAGGATATATTTTTCCCCACTCTTCTTTAATATCATCTTCTAGGTCTTTCTTGTTTCTAAACATACTTTTTCCGTTGATTTTCAAAATAAGCCCACACATCTTCAATTACAGAGTTACATAATTACATCAATTAGTGTTGTACATACACAAGCCATAAACGGGAATCAAGTGCCTTAGGCTTGGGATCGTTGCCTTGATAGTATAGGAAATTGTCCTTTATTCCCAACTTTTCAGCATTTTGGACCAAATTTTCTTTCATAATTGTTAGGTATTGTTTGTGGTTCATATTGCCGTTAATGAGGCACAAATTTCCAGTACGAGCAGAGGACTTACAAGTCCATACCATTACCGAACCACCCCCATGCTTAACTGTCGAACACAAGTTTTTTTCCAGCAACTCTCCATTAGGTCTTCTCCACACATGTGATTGTCCGTCTGACCTAAATATGTTAATCTTGCATTCATCTGCCAATAAAACGTGCTTCCAGAACTCGAAAATCTTATCATCATGACGCTTAGCGATTTTGATTCCCTTGTGTCGGTTACTCTCGTTGATGGAAGGCTTTTTCGTGCAACTCTTCGGGATCGCAGTTAGTATTATGGTACTGGGCGACTTCTGTTGTGAGCTTAGGAGCGCTCAAATTTGGATTTCTCAATTTGTTGCACCATCCACCGTTCATCTGCATGGGAACACAGTTTGGTCGTCGGGTTTCTTCTTATTTTCTACGAATTTTGTTACTTTAAAACGTTTTATCACGTCGTATACAGTCGGACGGGGTCTATCCACTATTTCTGCGATTTCTCGAACGATTTTACCCTTATAAATTGTACCACAGTTTTATGCCAACACCGGACAGCAGATATTTTTTATGAACTTACCATTGCCTGTCGAGGCGCGACCGCTGCTATAAAAAACTTTTTCTTACATTTTCGTTTTTCATGCCCGGAGTCGGACTCGCATGAGGCTAGACACAGCAAAACCAACTTTGTCTTAACATCAGCCGCAAATAATTTCAAAATAGCTGTCAATTTCGTAAGAGGCCTATAGTTTGTGACTTATTATTCCCAATATTTCTTATCAACAATTTTAAAGATTGGTGTCATGTGAGCTAATGCTATAGAAATAGTCCAGCAGAGAGCGATTTATTAAAAAATTAACACTTTGTAAGCGAGAAAAAGTGTTTGAGAAGAATAGCTGAAAGACCCCCAGCATCGGCTTTGAATGAGCGTTTCAGAGTTGCAATCGCTTCTTGAACTTCATTTTCTGTTACAGATAATGCGCCAAAGAACAAAAAAGAGTCTGCGATATATGCGAATAGCTAAGATCAATATCCGAATCGCTTACGAAATATGGCCCAAGGAATTCCGCAAAACGAGCTGCTATTTCTTCTACGGAGCTGGCATATTTGCCGCTACAAACCAAAGAGGATAGTAAATTTGAAATCGATTTTTGCTACATATAAATACTATACTTTTAAAGAGAAATTTAAAAGGGAGGTGTTATTCTAATCCCATATTAAACATTCTTAGCGCATAAAGGCAGCGAATAGTTTTTACTTTTTCGCTTAAGAAACTTTTTTATAAAAAATAATTTCCAAATTATTTTAAGAATTAGTAAGGGATTCCACCAGTAGCTACCTAACAAAGTGTAGTACTTAAGTGGTAACTTCTAAGCGGATTGCGGTACCCCTGTGTAAACCTTTCTTCTTTAGAGTCCTGTACATATTTATAAAGGGTATTTCAATAATGACACCTAGAAACGAGTAGTGAATAATTCTTACATGGCAAAAATAAATTTTTCAAACTGCGGGTAGAGGGTGAGTCTGGTGAAATTGGTGGTTTCCTTATAAAAATATAAAAAAAACGTGCAATATTTTTCTATGACTTGTAAAGCACTAGAAAAGGTAAATCTTCCAATAAATTGAGGGATATATGAATTGAGTTTTGAAATTTCGCCTGCGATATATTCGATAGTCGCACACGTAATTTTGCATTTTTAATTTATTTTATGTCATCTTAGACATTTTTTAAGTTAAATTATTGAAACTTAAATAATGAAAATGTTCGGTCTTTAAGAACAACATAGCGCAAAAGTCGAGATTTTTTGGTGAAAATCAATCGGAAGATGAGTCGACAATTCAAAAGTTTGTTAAAAAATTGTCAAGAAGGTGGTATTCTGCCGAGAATAGAAGGACTGTCAGATAAAATACTGTTGAGAATATTGCTGCTTGAGCGACGAATGTTACGGAACAGCGTTCAACATCGATATATCGATTTTTTCTCAACAATTACAAATCGACTGTTTGGCGGATTTTACCTGTACACGCGCTCCCGACTAGAAATTTTGGTAAGGCGGTGATTAGACGCAAATAAGGCAGACCGCATTCCAAATTTGCCCCTCATAAGACAGCCAAACTAGGCCCAAGATCCGAAAGGTATCACCACACATCTGCCTCATTAGGCACAGGTTCGAAAAACCGAACTTCGGTAATACTCCGGATGCCCTTCTACAAATCAGTTAGGGATTCCAATGTATGCCTAGAGATTTTCGTGACCACAACCAAATTTGGTATTGTTCTGGCATGCCAATCTTTGCCTTACCTAATGTGGGCCTGGTAAGGTAATAGTGAGGCGTGCCTCAGTAAGGCCTGCCTAATTCGGGCCTAACTGATTCTTCGGCATGCCTTACTGTAATTCGAGCCGGGCTCATGGTGGACGTTTAAAACATAATTTTTCGCTTAAAATTATTAAAAGTCGTATTTTAAATACAAATAGTGAAACCTGAAAGGACTTTTTTATTTTATAGCCACATCTTGGCGCGCTTTTTGACAGGCTTTTTATAATTAACGTCTCTTCCTCCTTTTGAAGCTCTTTTTGAATTCAATATTTATTAAATTTTGATGTAAACGGAAAATTGAATTTCGATTCGCAGTAAACCATTTGCATGTCAGGTAATCATTTTATTATCACACGCGCGCTTAGCAATCACTCTTATTCAGATGAAAGGAAATTTAGAACAGTTCTTCTTTCTTTATTTTTTAAAAAATTATTCCAATTTCCACAGAATTCGCTTTGCTTCGTACACTGTGATGCTACGTACATATTTGCCATTTTTTAACATTTACTGAAAGAAGCTGTGTAGTTGGTCGACGTACTCTTATACTTCTATTTTTGCAAACCCACATCCACGCACATATATGTACACCCACACACAGCAATCCAAGCCAGTTGCCTCGCCTTTGGCTGGTTGTAGAAATAATAATTAAGTATTATCGTACAATTTTTACTGCGGGTATATGGTAATTTAATTACCACAAATTTCTTACATTTTTTATGAGGCATAGACATACATATGCACTTACGTATATACATACACACATATAATATATCCTTAGGGTATCGAGCTTAAGCTAACGAATTTTTATCTCTTCCATTTATATGCTGCTCTCTGTGTACTCCACCTTCTAAGTGGGTAATAGCGTTTGTATCTCGTACTGCTTTTTATCAGTTCTATGCAAAGCCTGTGGCAGAAATTTGTGCAAATACTACTTCATAGAATATTCGTATGTTTTATAATTACTTTATGTCTGAAAGATGGGACTCAGTATTACCATTGGCGCTACTTGTGCGCTCTACTTGTAGCTTCTGCCAACAGTTTGACTTATTTATTGTATAACAAGAACATCATATGTATGTATAAGTAATAAATGTTGCCAACCAAATATATATTTGCTAAACTATATGGCGCAAAATTAATCACTCTATCGGAAGATTCACAATATTTGCAAATGGCGTATTTGACACGTGGGAACTAGAAAGCTGCAGTCTACAAACAGCCAAGTAGATACTTATTCCGAAACCAGGAAAAGACGACTATTCCCTAGCAAAAAGTTTTAGATAAATCAGATTGACATCGTTCGTGTTGAAAAGTCTAAAACGAGTGGTGGAGAAACATATTCGAGTGGGCGTATTGCCGAGAAGTCCACTTAGTAGAAATCAACACGCTTAGCAGAGTGGAATATCATGTGAATCAGCCTTACACGATCTTGTTAGAAAGATTGAAGCCGGGCTGGAAGCTGACGAATACACAATGGGCGTGTTCGTGGACATTGAGGAGCTTTTGATAATACCACTTTCAGCTCGATATGTTCTTCTGCCGAGCGACACGGAGTTAATCAAACATTGTAAAATTGATATATTCCATGCTCTCTGAGAGGTTGTTAAATGCTGTTTGAGAACAATGACGAACTAATCACCATCAGGACCAAGCAAGGATGTCCCCAAGGGGGTGTTCTTTCTCCGCGGCTGTGGTGCGTCGTCGTAGACTCTCTACCAGCGGAGAAGGAAGAACTCGGTTTTCATGTTCAAGCATATGCGGACGATGTCTGTGCGCTAACATCGGATAAGTCCCGAAGGAGGCTTTGCACGAAAGTGCAGAGGATTCTGGACGAAATCGATGACTGATGCATGAGACAAGGTCTTTCCGTTAA